>CAXKVW010001265.1:0-149653 GCA_964058825.1 Carex arenaria | reverse complement strand
CCAAAAGAACTATATAGTAGCTCAAATTTAGTCTTTCGACCAATCAAAAAAGGTAAGTATATATGATATGAGCACACAGCCCACAATTTTCAGTGGTCACATCAGTTAACAAAAAGACAATTTCAACTGGCAAATTATTCAGATAACTGCACAACTTTCTAATGAAACAAGTTTTCCTAAATCAAACTCATGTGATATTTCCGTGCTAATTAAATATGATATATATATATATATATATTGAGGTTGGCTAATATACAATCAATTGTTCCTGGGCTCCCGTGCAACCAAGTCGTTTTCCGATTTTCAAAGTCCAAACGGTCGATCTAAACCGTTAAATGTGATCTCTATATTAAAATGTATTTGGAGACCAAATTTTATATTTTTTGGATTTTTTTTTTGCTATTTATTAAGCCACTTTGAAAATCGCTGATCCAACGGTGGCGTCTATTTTTACTATTTGGTTAAGCCACCGTTCGATCGGCGATTTTCAAAGTGGCTTAATAAATAGCAAAAAAATTTCAAAAAATGTAAAATTTGGTCTCCAAACACATTTTAATATAGAAATCATATCTAACGGTTTGGATCGACCGTTTGGACTTTGAAAACCGAAAAATGACTTGGTTGCAGGGAGCTTAGGAACAATCGATTGTATATTAGCCAACCTCTCTCTCTCTCTCTATATATATATATATATATATTGTTGAAACTCAATCTAAAAAAATGTTGTAACGTAATTAACTTAGCATGCATGGTTTGTTCAGAAACTGTAGCGCCGCTATTTTAGAACCTCCCTCAAGTTCATAGAATAAAAGAATGTTAAATAACTTCACAAAATATAGTTCAATGATAGAAAATCATTTTTCCTTTTAATTTGCATATTGGCAGTTGACCAGAGTCTATATATAGCTAATAGTCTAATACATTATACTATGTATATGTACATACATCTAAAAAGTTTATTTAATTGCTAGAAATATAGCCAAAAATACCACAAATAACATATATCAAAAATAGAAATGGTATATACTATCTTTCAATTCTTTTATTAATTTTATTTTTCTAGTTTACATATATGATAAACCTTGTGAATAGTGGATAAAGATTTTTGATTGTTCAACTTACTATTTGAACATTCCAAATCAAGAAGAAAGGTCACACTCAGACTCAGCTCCTTATCTCATTCCACAAGCAACAACCTAGCTATATAACTAACCTAACTACTAAAATTTTAGTATATATATAGTGCATATATAAATTAATAAAGTCATCTCTGGATTTCATGTTTTTAGTATCTAGCAAAGAGTTCGTTAACATGCTGATTAAATTAAGGAGACACTCTAAATTAATTAAGAAAATAAATTCAAGGAAGCTGGGGATGAAGTACACATATATGCATCTATAATTAAGTACAAAAACAATATCTTAATTAAAAGAGCAGAAACAACTAAACAAATCATATATAGAACCCTTTTTACACAAACTCTTTCAAAATCATCATCTTTTAATTTATTGGGTCTCTAATCACTCAAAAACATTGATTAAAAATAGTTTCCGTCGACTCCCACATGACCAAAGATCTATGTACTACTGGACCATGATATTTGGCTGCAAATAATGAGAAAGAAAAATTAGATACTTAAAATAAGGTAAATAACATAGTGACATTGAGAGAACTTAATCTTGGTAGTCACTACCAATATTTAACATTGAGAAAACTTAAATAAAAATATATAATTAATATCAACAAATATTCCAACTTACTCTAGAATATCCTTCCAACTAAAACTCTCATCCACTAAATCAGTTAGATTGAGCATCTCTGACGGCTCGGATAAGCTTGATAAATTTGAGTACGCATTCGGGCTCACAGCCGGCTGAGCTATTTCCTCAGGTGAAGCCGCAACCAATGAAGGGACTTGAGAGATATCAAACAAGGAATTATCGATCAGTACCGTCACTTGCCAAACGGCATATTTCGTATGAAATGTCAGATTCTTGGTCGAAGGTGTTAAAATTATATATAGATACCTGAATTTGAGAAATTTGGCTGACAGAGGTTGCTAACGAAGCCGGTCTGAAGGGCATTGCAACCCAAAACAGAATTCAATGCAGCAACATTTGTTGATAGAGGATCTAGACTGATTGCTTGAATCAGGTTTTTTATAAGGTGCATCCTCGCTAGGTGTGCGACATCTGCTTGTAGCCTCAACGCACTTTCTAAGGGGTTTGTGATGTTGCCGTGATTCAATCCATTCACAGCGGTTAGAAGGCTGGGTAAATTCGACAGTATATCGAGATCTGTGCGTTGTTGATGAGTGACCGGATCGATTCCCATCATGAGGAGCTTCTTTCTGATGTGGGTATTCCAGTAGTTCTTGATCTCATTGTCGGTGCGTCCCGGCAATTTTGTAGCTATCATAGACCACCTTCAAAAGATTAATTAGAAGTTTAGAACATTAATTAATTATTCAACTTGTTCTTCTAAACACAATTGAAAACATATATGCAACCGATCCATACTTGAATAAAGTATATATGTAAACTAAATATATAAATTTGTATTCTTTAGAATGACAACTTCAAAGTTTCATATGGCTATGTGGATATATCAAAGTAAACAGAATCAGACACATGACCGCATACACGAGCATGTGAGAGAGAGAGAGAGAGAGAGGGGTCATACTTGTTACCAAGGGCAGAGTGGAGGTGTATGATGAGGCGCTCTTCATCATCAGAGAATTTTCCTCGCTTGATATCAGGTCGCAGATAGTTGGTCCATCTGAGACGGCAGCTCTTCCCGCACCGCTTCAACCCAGCTTTCTTCGGTAGGTAGCGCCAGTTCCCTGGGCCATGTTTCTCTATGAATTCCTTCAGCTTCTCATCCTCCTCTGCTGTCCATGGACCCCTCTTCACCTCCGCCTCGTCACAGCACGGTGCTCTAACCATCTATTTAGTTGTAGTATTTGTTCTCTTGGAAGAGCTAATGTAACCTATAAGCAGTACAAGTATTTTGTGTGAAGAAACTAAGAAAGCAAAATCTAGTAGTAGATTCTATACATGTATAAAACACTATATAGCATGGTGTATAAATCTAAAGAGGAGAAGGGAATATTGTAAAAGTAGATGCATCTTAACAATGTTTCAATAAGAATATTTGGTAGATGCAAGATCAGAGGAATAAGAGAGATAGGAGAGGGGATGTACCCGAGGAGAAAAGACACCTAAGTTGAGGTGGATATTGTGAAATGATTTGAGAGATGATAGTGGAGAAAAAGATGTTTTATAGTGTAGTAGGTTGACCCTGGTCGCATTTTTTATTTGTTAATTTATTTCTTTTATATACGTGTGTTGATTATATCCAGTTAGGGTTTTAGTGGAACGAGAAAATATCTTGGAATTAGGGGTGTTCTCGGTTCGGTTCGGTTCAAACCGAACCGAACTAGGCAAACCAAAGTTTTAATTCGGTTTCAAAAATAGAATCGAACCGAACTGAATTAACATTGCAACCGAACCGAACCGAACCAAAGTTTTATTTCGGCTTGTTCGGTTTGTTCGGTTCAAACCGAAACATATAAATTTTTTAATTTAAAGCAATTATTTTGTAATAAACCGAAGTATATTAAGAAATAAATGAGAGTATTAAGAAATAAATCAGGATATTAAGAAATAAACCGAAGTATTTAAAACAATTGATTAAAAAATAAATCGGAATATTAAGAAAAAAACCGGGGCGGTCCGAACCAAATTCATAATATATAAAAGTTTGGTCGGTTCGGTTATTTCGGTTTGAAAATTTTCAAACCAAACTGAACCGAAGTTATAATTCGACTTTAAAAAACAAACCGAACCGAACTATTAAATCAAAAAAACCGAACTATTTAAACCGATCTAATTTGATTCGGTCTAAAACCGATTAAACCGGACCCAATGAACACCCCTACTTGGAATATGTACTAATAATGCTACTATATGTTTCTCTATTCATATTGGAAGCTTAGTACTAGTGATGGGTGGATTTTATGTAACTTCCCCATATGGGTCTATTATATATGATCGCATGCATTGAAGATTTTTAAAATTCATAACTTAATTTATTAGTTTAAGGCTAATCTTGATCAGTCCTCTAAAATTTGCAAAATTTTAACTATATATATTTATGGGCCTACGAATTTCTAGTTTATGTATCACCTAGCTAGTTAGGGTATAAATCTGCTGTGATTCCAATCTCAACCGTTCATTTATTAGATTATATAAATCTCAAAAGAAGTTAATTTTTGTGTATGAATCTCAAAATATATGAACGGTTGGAATTGGAATCGCAAAGATCATGTGATCCTTAATTTGGAATCGCAGCAGATTTATTTCTAGCTAGTTAATGTTTAACTACATTTAATTGTTTTAATCGTATACATTTTGATTTTCTTCAATCAAATATGACCAAGGTTATAATAAATTTCCATAATTTTATCAAATTAAAACTACATTTGATGCAACAATCAGAACAACAATTTTGCAATTATGTACAATTTCATTTCTCAAGGGCGCTTTATTTATTTATGTTTCAAACTCAAAGAAGAAAATGTTTTTTCCAAACTTACGATTTCAGCTGTTAATGAATTAATACAAACAATATATACAGAGAGAAGCAAGTTCGGAACTATATCTGCAAACTTTGTGAGGAAATTAAAAAGAGAGGTCTAAGCTCTTCTTTTACTCAAAAATAATAAAAATAATGTAAATTAACAGTTAATTTAACACTTATCTTAATGGTAGAATGTTTATGATTTTTGTGTCGTCTGTTTTTCATATATTTTACTTCCATATAAATTAAAAAAATTATGGCACGTAATAATAGATTTTATGTTTTAGTAATTATAAATAATTTTGACGTGATTCCAAAATCGTTAGTGCAAAATAGTTTTTCTTATATATATATCTAAGTTGTATGTATTTATATATTAGTTGTTAGTGTTTGACTTTTAAGTAAGCTTTCAGTATATATGTTATCTATTTTTATATAATTAATTAACTAAAAATTTATAAATAATCCATAAAATAATTTGAAATTATGTTTAATTCATGAATAACTCGTCGTAAATTATACAAAATATTGTTACTACTAACTCCGAATTATACTAATTAAAGTTTCAATTCTATATATCTACACACACATCCGATATTTCATAGAATTGTGGATCACAGAAGATCTATTCTCCTACGTAAGACCATGCACGTTATAGATGTCAGGACTGAATTAATTAATTAATTGCATCTTGCCAAAAGTTGAACTTCCACAGTAGATGTTTCCTTCCCGTTTGTAGTCAAATATTTTGGATCCGAATCTGCTGCGATTCATAAATCATAACTCATGAATGAACAGCATCCTAAAATTTTTGTTTTTCTAAATCTAACTGTTGAATTGTTTCGAGATTCGTGCATAGAAAAATCAGCTGTTTTGAGATATGTACACAGAAATTATTGGAAAGCTGGATTTGAAAAGACAATAATTTTAAAAATACTGTTCATGACATTCGCATCTCAGCAGATCCAATTCCCAAATATTACACCAGAATTGTTGCAATGAGAGGGACCCACTTACAATTTTTTTTGTGATACTAAATTATACTTTGCATTTTTAAAGTCCAAACAGTCTATCCAAATTGTTCAATATAATAGATATATTAAAATGCGTTTGCAGATCAAATTTTATATATTTTTTAATTTTTTTTACTATTTATTAAGATGGTACAAAAATTCAACGGTATGAAAACAATGATTTTATAAAATACTTAATAAATAGTAAAAAAAAATTCAAAAAATGTAAAATTTGATCTGCAAGCACATTTTAATATATCCATCATGTTGAACGGTTTGGATCGACTGTTTGAACTTTGAAAAGTTTGAAAATGTAAGGTGTAATCTGGTGTCACCAAAAAAGGGTGTAAGTGGATCCCTCCTCTGTTGCAATTTGGTATTAATTAATAATAAAATAGAAGTTGGAAGTGAATTAGGTCTCTTTGTCTCCCAATTGTGGGTGAGATAATTACTTTTTAGATACTACTCAACTCTTAAATATTTTTTGTGATTTTAAGACTGAAATTGAACTAATAATTAATGTACAGTTAATCTACTATATGTCAAGTAATTCATTTGAACCAAAATGAATATTCATTGTTGTAGTTTAAAACAGTTGTTGACAGTCGTCATGTATTTTGATTTTGATCAAAATGTGTTTTAATAGCTATAAGTACCGTCTTTAATTTCAAGTTCACACCCATCATAAAATGGTCATTTGTTGTTAATATTAATATTTTTTAGGACTAGTTGGTAAAAAATGCATAAGATTTTTTAAGATGAAGATCATGACTCATCATGAGGTATTACTACAATATAGCATATGTTGAATATTGTAATTTATAAATCATATCTATATCAGTATATGTAAATGCAGAGGCTAATTGATTCCTATATAATTCTCATTATTTTCAACACTTTGATCTAGTAGCAAATGGCAACATTCTTCGTGTGAGAAATCAATCGTAGATTTGAAACCTGGATGGAGATTCTTTATGAACATTAAGAAAATAAAATTGTAATGACATAGAATTACCTTCTAATAACACAAACCAAACACTGTCAAACACCTCTAAATACAAACAACTTAAGTATGATTAAAAAAAAAACTACTACTTAAGAGAACAGCCATAGCATATATAGGAACAAGTCTTATTATATTATTTTATACCGTATATTAGATTAACAAATAATATTTTATCTAATTTTCATTATTTCACCTAAAGTAGTTCGCTTATCTGATTGACAAACTATCATATAAAAAAAAAATATATATATATATATAAAAAAAACTTACATTCAAAATAACAAAATTAACGCAACTAATAATTAGACAACACTACCTTTTCGTCAAAATAAAGCTATTAAGAAGTACTGTAAATTAAGGACCTATTATATATATACCTTACTCTATGTATGTTATCAAAAATGAAAGAAAAAAAAAAACTATACCTTCTCTATATTGGTCCAAAATTGTACCTTTTGTTAATTATTTTGTTGTTTCATATATTATTTTTGTTATTGGTTCACGTTATGTGACCAAAATAGTGGCGGACAGTCATGTTACGCGATATGACCACACATGACGTAAATTAGTCACATCAAACTTTTTTTTATATTTAATTTAAACTATTGAAAATTCAGAAGAAAAAAAATATGAAAAATTTTAAAATAAGTAAATAATGTTGCAAAGCTTTTTTTTGTTTTTGAGAAAAGGTCGTTAAGTCTGACATTACTTTAAAAATTCAAATTGCAAATATTCAATTTTTAAAAATTCATTGGACTAAACTAGAGAAAATAAAAATCAGTACTAGTATCACTGAATCTATGCTTAAATAGAAAAAGTTAGATACTGCATGTTTCATACCGTGACGTGACGTGTAATTTTTGCTCGAATGTGGTTACGTCACGTGATCGATACACATGACGTGACACACGTCACGGCGTAACTAATTTTCTTCTCTATGCTACTGTACCGTTTTGAAATTCATGTCAAATTCAAACAGACAACTCAAATCTCATTATACACGAACGGTCAGGTAATGCATGCACTCGATGTGAATTCCCCTTTCCCACACTCATATATGTTGTTACCAACCCTAGCTAACAAGCGTCAGCATATATATATAATTAGTAATTAATTTTGCTAATCCTAAATTAGCCGAGGTTAGTGGGATAATAATATATAGATATAGCTAGCTGGAAGGAAGCAGCCTCATGTTTTGGAAATTAAATTAATGAACATGTCGCTCCTGGACCGTTAGCAGTGGCCTCTCTGTGACTTGTATATTAATTAATTATGCCAAGTCCTTTTCGTACATGGACTTACTGACTAGCCACATAAATTTTGTCTACATAAAAAAGGAAAAAACAAAAAAAAAATCTACCTTTAGTTAATATTATTACGAAAATTTAGAGGACTCGTATAGTACTATTGATTAGAAGAGAAAATTAATGATTGTCAAAGTAAATAACATCAAACTATGAAAAGACCAAATTTTATATTATTTTTTTTGCTATTTATTAAGCCACTTTGAAAATTTCACTGTGAACAGTAAAAAATAGTAAAAATTTCTAGACTATTGGGTCAACGATTTTCAAAGTGGCTTAATAAATTGTAAAAAAAAAATCCAAAAAAATATAAAATTTGGTCTCCAAGCACATTTCAATATGGAGATCATGTTGAGCGGTTCAGATCGGTTGTTTGGATTTTCAAAATGAAAATATAGTGCTATGGAATAATAATTTGTTGTACTCCATGAAGCACCATAGTCCAGCTCTATATATATATCAAATCATATCATATTTTGTAGACATGATATATTGATAATATAGATCATGTCTATAATGTTGAATTTCATATTTATTTATTTATTAATTATTATGAAGATTGCCAAAATAAAAAAAATTGTCAAGTGATCCTTCCTTACTGATACTTCGAGGGTCGAATTGCAAATATGGGGGCTCAAATTGAATAATATAGCAAAAAATTTGTAACAGGCAATAAATAATATTAACTGAAAATAATTCATTATTGCAAAAAAAAAGTCAAAAATTACCTCCATTTGAATGCATCAATGGTCAATTCATGCATGTTTCAAATTAATAGTAATTATTTTAATTTATAATAATATTAACTTCGTATAACTAGTCAATGATTGAATTAATAAGATTAGGTGGGGAAAATGTTCATTTTAAATATTTTACAGTAAAAGTTTAAGGTGGGTACATGAATAATCCCCCCATTGATTTTTTCTCTTTTTTTCTGACGCAGAAGAAACAATTCAATTCAATTGATGCTTTAGATATGGAAAATCTCTTTCAATTCAATGGCAAATAGTCAAATGAGGATCTAAGAGGGTGTCACCTGATCACTGGCTTACATCAATGCGTAGAATATTGAATCCGGTTGGGAATTTTTTTATGTTATGCCCCTATAATATATAGTACTGTTTTGTACTTGTACAATCTTCAAATTTGTTTTTGTAGTTCAACAAAAGGAACCCTCCAAATTAACAGAAATTATAGCTTCTCAAATTTTTAGGAGTGAAAATGGAGCGTATCTGGATACGGAACGGATAGTGGTAAAATTATATCTGTATTTTTTATTTTTATTTTCTGGATATAGATACGGAACGGATATTAGACATATCCAACGGATCCGGATCTGGATCAGATCGGATATTTATTAAAATAATAAAAAAATATTATAAAAATATTAAAGTTTATAATATTTATTTAATTATAATGGTGAATAACATAAATTTTTCATAATATATATTAAAATATATAGTATATATCTACTATTCAGATATGAATAATTGAAACATAAAACCATATCAGTATTCTATCCATACGGATATTCAGATATCGGATATCCACATCTAAGTTTTCGAATACAGATCGGATATTATCCATACCGTTTTCATCCCTACAAATTTTGCATTCGAAATAATTTCTATGCTGATATACTTCTCAGATTTGATATTTCCGTTATTAATTAGTTTGCTAACCAATTCTTAGTTGTCTTCTATCAACTAGGTTTTTTTTTAAATTAATTTATGGAGTAATTTGAGTTTATTGACGCACCTAATTTAACTGTCATGTAGTTTAAGCAAATTGATGGTTTGGACGTGTAACTGTATATAGATAATTGCGACTGTTAATACCAATTAAGGCATAATTTGTATGCAATTAATTAATACCACTGGTTCATTTAAATAATGCCAATTGCCAATTTGATGCCTCAAAATGTGGTATAAAATTAAACATATGCAATAAGCACACTTAGTCAAATTTAAAAAACTGAGTAAGAAAAGAAAATCTTAATTTTAGAAAGGAAAAAACATGAATCACGCCACAAATAGTCATCTGCAAGTAAGATTTTCATCTTATTTTTAAGATTTAGTAGCAATTAATGTAGCATTATTATTAGATCCTATGCAAATATTATAAGCATAGTTTGCTGGTGCTACTGTCTTGATCCATGGAATGGTTTGGTGCTCTACCTGCCATCATTTTTTTATTGGTCCTCTATATATGTCCTCATATATATTTTTGTGTGACAAAAGTTTTAATGGTTACCCATCGGAACCGAATCTCCTGTCTCCATTTGGACAGGAAATTTTTACTCTAAAGTCATTAACACGTGGATCCGGAGTGAATTTTGAGAGAAAACTATATCCAATATTTAAATACGGAAATTCACTCTGAACCCACGTTTCAATGACTTTCGAGACAGGAATTTCCTGCTCGCAGGAGGATAGGTGATCCGGTTCCCCATCGGAACAATTAGACCAATTTCAGTAAACATAATTAACAAAATAAATAAGTATAATAATTTAGAGGGGGGTTACTTTGACCAAAAAAAAAATTACAAATTTGGTAATCTTCGAATAAAGTTTAAATTTAAAATTCAACATTATAGGAAGATTTTTATATTCCACATATCATATTCATGAAAAATGATAAAATTTAGCGTATGTTTCACCGTACATTGAACAACTTAAGATTTTAACAGTCCAAAATTATCAATTAATTTTCAATATTTAATTGTTATGCTATTTATATATCCAATAACATATCTATAATAATTTTCAATATTTAATTTCATTTACTTTGTTTTTAAAATATATTATTAAGATTCCTAAAATAATCATTGTCAACTGATTCCTCCTCATCTATTTATATATTGTGATGTGTGACAATATTCAAATAGAAGCTTCTATTTGCAGACAATATTAAAATATATTATTAAGTTAATGGTAGCTTCTATTTGCAGACAATATTCAAATAGAAGCTACCATTAACTGATCTTCAAAAAAATTCTTAAAAATATAAAATATTGTCTGCAAATATATTTTTATATTCAAATCATATTGAGCCGTTTAGACCGACTGTTTGAACTTCAAAATAAATATATGAATTCATAGTACGGACTGCTTTGTAATATGCATATTATCATAGCCTCATTCAAAAGTTTTAACCAATTATGTCGTGCGGATTGAGAATTTAACCTCGTCAATGGATGTTATTTGTTTTCTCAAACTTTCTATTTATCTATAAGATTTTCTTTTATTTTTTTTTAAACTCTGGTAGAGGCTATATATGAGTTTGATTTTTAAATTTAGTTGTAAAGAACAATATACATGTTCTAAATTCAATTGGAAATAATAAAAATAAGGTTAATTAGGTGGCAAGAATCGAGGCGGTTTAATGGGTATTGAATCAAATTTAGCCCGATGTTTCATCAGAATTGTCTGATCCGTATCAAGATTCCTACAGATCAAGTGTGCACAAATCTCGATGCATCCTCCATATATAGTTGAAAGGTTAAGTGCACACTGCACAGTAAAAATGTATTGTCATATATATCCCTTAATTAAAAGTGCACGCATGTAGTTTCTAGTATCATAGCACGCTATGAAATGCCACCTTTTTTAATTTGTACTATAAGCTTAGCTTGAATTTATCTATTAGGAGTGACATTGTAAGAAGCAACATTTGGACCACATTTACCTTGTAAAATAATCAGATTAATTATATGGATGTAAAGATATTTTAATTAATTCAGAGTTGTTTATTGTAACTAGCTTATCATGTATCTATGTAAAAATGAAAATAAATGAAACACTTATAAACAGAACCTCCAAAAAAAAATTGCTATTGATCAAATTGCTATGTGATGTTGAAAGGGGTTGAAATTAAGCATCAAGGCACTTGTCTAAAAATTTAATAATTAACAAATTTGTTTAATTATGAGATAGTTAGAGCTGTCTGAAGTTCTTTAATGCATCAATTGCTTCTAGATTAAATGGAATGAAAAGAGGAATGCCAACTGCTCTGGACTCTGCTTCTCTTGATTTGCCGAGAGAATTACATCCTCTGAGCTGGTTATGTGAAGGTTATGTTTTACAGTAGCACACTAGCACTTCTGTACAAAAGGCCTTTAAATTCTTTTTATTGCGCTTGGCTTCTGTACGAACTTTCCACCTCGGCCATGTCGCTCGTGTTATGGTGGATTAGTATCCTTTCAGGTACTGTAGAGGATCTCCATCACCTTACGGTTTGAGATTAAATCTCAATCAGTAAGAGACAGTATTATTGGGCTTTGAGATTTATGCCTAGATAAAAAGAACAGCCCGGATCCACTAATGGTAAAAGATTCCTTTTCAGATAATGCCAAGATAACTTTTTTTTTACAATAGATGTTATGACCAGATTTTTGTCACGATATGTCATGTCATGTCATGTCATGTCATATGTACATAACGCATACACGTTATGGATACGTCTTTATGTCACGTGTGTTGCTTAATGTACTTTCATTTGATTGAAAATAACTCGTCATGCAAACTGATCTTAATCGACTAATTTTTCTAACATTATTTCTTTATTTTAATTTATTTTACAATATTTTCTGTGAACTAACTTAAAAAAAATTTAAAATATATTAAATATGACATGTCAATATAACGTAATTATCTTTCATCCTTTTAATCATATCACATCATATAAAAAAATATTAATTATATATCATGACATCAAATTGATTATATGAGCTCTATATTATTAATATGAATTCAACTTTTCTGTTACCTTCGGCCTGTTGTGGAACCCAGTTGAAGATGGCTTGGGTGCGGAAACAAAGAGCAACAAAAGGCCCAATAGTTCCATCTCAGTTTCTGATGTTGAGGCCCAACCAAATGTATTGAGTCCGGTTGCTCTCGGCCTTCAGCCTCCGGTTACAGATCCCAGTTGAATATCTCTGGGTAGACCCACAAACCCAGTACTGATAGCTAAGAATCTGGCCCAGCCACAGCCCAATTTATGCACGACATCTTGAAAATTCGATCGTCTGGTTTTAACACAGGAACTCTTTAATATTAGTGCGGATCTAATCAGCACGGATATTAAAGCAAATCGGATGGATCAGATACATTAACTCAAAATATTTCTTTTTGAGTTAATGCAGAGGATACTAACTCATGTAACAGCGCCATTTCTTAGAACCTTTTCTAAAACCCTTCTCTATCCAGCTCTGTATGCGCCGCCCTCTTGCTCTTGCTCTTCCTCTTCCCGGTTCCATTCCTTCCCGCCTGAATACTAAAACCCTAGCGCCATGGCAACTACTGCATCCTCTTTCTCCCCCAAGCGAAGCTACCGGTGTACTCCTTCCCTACAGCAGTTCTATTCTGGTGGTCCGTATGCCGTCTCCTCCGACGGTTCGTTCCTCGCTTGCGCGTGCGGAGAAGAGGTGAAGATTGTCTCCGCTACCGACGCCTCCATCAGAGCTACTATCTCCGGCGACCCTGACGCAGCCGTGACCGCGCTTGCTCTTGGACCAGACGATCGTCTCCTCTTTACGGCTTCTCACAGTAGGCTCATTAGGGTTTGGGATGTTTCTTCTCTTCAGTGCATCCGTTCATGGAAGGTAAATCATTTGGTTTGCAACGGTCGGGGTTTGATTTTTCTAAAGCTGGTTAGCAATTCAAGTTGAACGCGGTTAAAAAAAAAAGGTAATTTCGGGAGATTGTGGGATGAAAGAGTCATAATATTAACAGGAGTGTAGCTTAAATGTTTTCCTGCAATGGAAAGGTTCTCTATTATACTGGTTCAATTCCATTTGATCCAGCAATACCCTTTCTTTCACCACATCACTGTGAAATTTGTATTTCACTATTAGTTCAACGCTCGAGTATTGTTTGCGAGTGACCTCTTAAAATAAGATGTTCAATAAGCTAGTGACGTCCCAACCAAGTACTAGTACCATTTATGTGAAACACATTGGATGAACAGGACAGAGGCTGATTGCAAATTATTAGAAGTTTAGGTCAGCTACTATATCCTTACCCTCTTGTTGTTTGTTTTTCTATTTTGGGAATCTGGAACAGGGGCATGATGGCCCAGTCATGGCAATGGCATGCCATTCATCAGGCGGTTTGCTGGCAACAGCTGGTGCAGATAAAAAGGTATTGGTGTGGGATGTCGATGGTGGCTTTTGCACCCATTTCTTCAGAGGTCATGGTGGGGTTGTCACCACTGTCATTTTTCACACTGATCCCAATAAGTTACTGGTATTTTTTTATTGTGAACCTTTTATTTATTTTTTATTTTATTTTGTAAGTAGTTGGTCTGTACCTTTTGTGACTTTTTAAACTGAATTATATAGTTTTGTGGTAGGGAATTTTAAATCCCAGTCTGAAGGTATGTTTGTAATTTTTTCTGGTACAGACTGATAACTGAAGTGAATAAGTGATATTGTACTACCCCCAACTTGTGAAACTAAGTGCTGAGTTTTTCAGCATTTGTGCAATAAGTTTGAAAGCAAGTTGGAAAATATTTAAGAAGTTATTCAAATTTCAAAATGATGTGCACATTTATATGATCATGATTAGTTGGGTCTTTTCAGCTTTTCTCAGGTGGCGATGATGGAAGTGTTAGAATTTGGAATTTGGAGAGCAAAAAATGTGTAGCAACATTGGAAAAGCATTTTTCAACAGTGACCTCATTGTCGTTATCCCAAGATGGGAATACATTGCTCAGCTCAGGAAGGGATAAGGTTCTTTTATTACAGCCTCATTTCATATTTTGTTATTAAGTTCAACACATAAGTACAAAAATGCTCATTTTTCTGATATAGAAAACACCTTGTTGCTCACCAAGTCATTATGCAACCTCTGTAATTGTTGTTAGTAGGACATTTTTTTCATTATATATGCATCATGTTAATGGTATATTTAAACTTATCATTGGTCCAAAATAGTTACTGACCCCCCTTAAGTACTGGATGGTTTAGAAATTAGAAGCAGCTTTCTGTTATTCATTGGTTATTCTAGAGGATAGCTGAAATGTGGTGTTTTTTTTCTTTTTGGTGATTTGATCATCAAAACTAGTTTCTGGTGCTTTTTTTGTGCGCCACGAGATCTTTTATGTTATTTTTAAGAACTAGCAGGTGTTCCTTTTTTGTTTCTAAAACATTTTTTTTACACAAAGAAATCAACCTGTGGACACTTTCTATTTTAATTTTATGAGTTACTGGATCTCTACAGGTGGTTAATATATGGGATGCATTGAAGTACACATTCAAAATGACGGTGCCGACCTATGAGATGGTAGAAACTGTTTGTATGATTGAGCCAAATCACAGCATTTTTGCTAGTTTGAGCGTAGAAAAAAAGAAAAAACTTAAGGGGAAGAAAACAGCTGATTCACCATCTTCCCAAGTTTATTTTCTAACTGTGGGTGAACGCGGTGTTGTACGCATATGGTGCTCTGATGGGTATGTATTTCTTTCTTAATTTAATATAGAGTTACTACTTATTATTTAGTCATGCAATTTTCAATTTGCATCACTTTTTTTTAGCAAGTTGAGCTACAGTTTATAGATCCTGATCAAAGGGCTATAAGTTCCTCCTAACACGTACACATGGAGGACGCCTATTTCCTATAATGACAATAATCATTAATTATAATCCCTTTTTACAAATTCTGGACCAGACATAGCAGATTGCTTTATCTCATGTTGTACGCTTTTGATCATTAGTTCTGATACTGGTCTATAAAAGTTGGGTTTTTTTAGCACCTGCTGCAAACAATTCCATAGGATCCCTGGAACAAGATGTTTTGTGCTTTCAAGTTTTGATTAATATACATGAATGTAGTCAGCAAGGGCTCCTAGTATAAAAAACTGCATGATGTACCACCACTTCTATTTTTATCTATTTCTTTGATATAATATTTTTTCTCAATAATTCAATAGATCGACTTGTATATTTGAGCAACAAAGTTCTGATGTAAATATTACATCTGACAAAGAGGATTCTGGAAGGGGCTTCTTGTCTGCGGTTATTTTACATGATGATCAGGGGCTGCTCTGTGTCACTGCAGATCAGCAGTTTTTATTCTACCGTGTTGTTAAATCTGATAAAGACGAATTTGACCTTGATCTTTATAAACGCCTTGTTGGTTACAATGAGGAGATTCTTGACATGAGGTTCATTGGAGAAGAGGAGAAATATCTCGCCGTGGCTACTAACTTGGAGCAGGTATTTATATGCCTTGTCCAGCATAGTTATGCTGGCAAGCTTGTTCCAGTTCTAGTTTATAATTGTAAATATTTAGCCAAGGAAAGAGAAACATATAAAGCGATGACTTTTGCGCGAGCACAGATTTAAGTAAACAACAGCAAAATAAGGACTGAGAACCAATAAACTAGTAGTATGCTCCTTGAAGACTCCTGTCCAGCTGTACTCGATATTACAAAATTATTCAAACATAGTAGCCGATTATCTATTCGATAGGTCACTATATCTATTTTTTTTTTCTTCATGTATTATTTTGAAAATCTTTACAGGTGAGGGTGTATGATGTTGCAACAATGTCATGTGTGTTTGTGTTATCAGGTCACACTGAAATTGTTGTATGCCTTGACAATTGTGTTGCTAGCTCAGGGCGTACACTCTTGGTGACGGGAAGCAAAGACAATACAGTAAGTTGCATGATTTTTTTTTCCAGTTCTCTCGATCTATATTAATGTACAGAATGTCCGTAACCCCTTAATTGTTAAAAATCTCTCCTTTTTTATTATTTAAGGTGAGACTTTGGGATATTGAAAGGAGGAGCTGTCTTGGAACAGGTAGAGGTCATTTGGGGGCTATCGGTGCTGTTGCTTTTTCAAAGAAGTTCAAAAACTTTTTTGTTAGCGGTAGTTCGTAAGTACCATACATTCTGTTTAGATTTTTCTTCTCCCTTTTAAATAACATGTTTGAATTTGGAACTGCACTGTATACATTTGAAGAAAGGAGCAGCTTGGCTAACAACCATGTTTTCTCTGTTGATTTTTTTCTTTTATTAAAATACAGAATCAAAAAGTTCAAATTTTTAATCTTACGCATTAATCAAAAGAATGGGCTTCATTCCTATCAACAAATTTAAAATGCAGGGGTATTATATAAATCATCCATTTGATTGTAGGGACCGCACAATTAAGGTGTGGAACTTTGATGGGACATTAGAAGTCAAAGACCAGGAGCATTCACTAAAAGCAAGAGCTGTGGTAGCTGCACATGATAAGGATATTAACTCCCTTGCTATCTCTCCTAATGACAGTCTAGTTTGTAGTGGCTCTGAGGTAATCTTGCTTATCATTTAAAAATAATGGAATTAGTTAACCTTCTGAATTTTTGTTTACTCTTCTTGATTGACCCAAGGGAAGTGCGGGTTTACCAAATAGAAAACTAAAAATACGTCCTTTTTAGTGTCAATATTCATGATCTCAGGTGTCGGACTGCAAATTAAAAAGATAGACATTTTGTAACAAAGACTACCACACACTTTTGTCTTGCAAGATATGAAAATTATGCTAGCCTATTAAATGTATGGAATATCACATTCTCCCTTACAAAATGCTTAACAGCCACATGTTTGACAATTGATTTGAATCTGTAATGGTTACATGATTATATATTTAGGATAGGACAGCTTGTATATGGAAGTTGCCAGACCTGGTGTCAACAGTTACACTTAGAGGTCACAAGAGGGGAGTGTGGTCAGTTGAGTTCTCTCCTGTCGAGCAATGTGTGTTGACTTCGTCTGGTGACAGAACAATCAAAATTTGGTCTATATCTGATGGCTCATGCCTTAAAACATTTGAGGGTCACACTTCCAGCGTGCTTCGTGCCTCTTTTCTGTCATCTGGGACCCAAATCGTCTCTTGTGGTATCAATTTACACTTTTTAAATTATTACTCTTTTACAGATCATCAAGTAATTTCAGTGTTGGTCTTGTTACCACTTTGCATTGAGATTGAAGTGGGAGACATTGTGTGATTGAGGCTCAAATAACCCTCAGTTGTTCAATTAGAAGGGCTTGCCTGTTGGGCCATTAATAATTTGTACTATTGACTTCTCCTTGTATACTGCATATCTAGAATCTAGATTTGTGTTGCACCACTGCTAGCTGGTCTTTTGCGCAAGTCATTCCATTGTTTAACCCTGTAAAATAGATATGGTGCATGACCTTATAAATCTGGAAGTATCATGTGTATTACTGCAAGATAAAGGGAGCATAAATTTGGAACTACAATGACCGTTCCCTAGGTTTATATAGATGCATGCAAAACTTTCCGTTTTGGCCTGGTAAAAGGGTATTTTGATATTTTGTTGGCCACACTTGAGGACTTTCTTTTGCAATTTGTTTGGTCAATTAATAAAGTGAACGGTGTTACAGGTGGTGATGGTTTGGTGAAGTTATGGACAGTCAAGACAAATGAATGTATTGCTACTTATGATCAGCATGAAGGAAAGGTATACAAAGGATGTTGCTGCCTCTTATGTTACCAGCTTGATTTAACACATCTACGATAACACCTACATAAGAATAATTTGTTTGTATTGTGTTAGCACAAACCATTCTTTTTAAGATTATTAAGCTTTGTGAATGGATTTTGTATGGTAGAGAGCAGTCTAGTACTACTTGAATGAACCTCATAGTTAACTCTTGAAAATAAAATGATGCAAAAACTGAAGATGCTGGTTGTCCTATACCTGACCAAGGCTGTGCACACTCTGGTACATCAATCCTTGACTTAACATATCTTAATTAAAGTAACCGAAATTGGTGAAGGTATGGGCTATGGCAGTTGGAAAGAAAACAGAAATGCTAGCAACAGGGGGTACTGACGCATTGGTCAACTTATGGTTTGATTGCACTGCTGAAGATAAGGAAGAAGCCTTCCGAAGGGAGGTAACTTTAAAAAGTTTACTAGCACTTTTTTCTTTTATTTTGGTTTCTGTTAGGTCAAACATGCATTTGATATATTTACCATTCAACTTTGATGCTGCTCTATTGTTATTGAACCATATCACCTCCAGATTATCTGAAGTAGTGTAATTGAAAAACATTAAAAACACAAACATGAAATCAAATGAGTCATCCTTCAATTGATACTTCTTTCTGTTAGCAATGGGATTTCTTTTTCTTTTTTTATAGGGTGAGTATTTATATAGAGTTATATATGATATTAATATTACCACAGGAGGAAGCAGTGATAAGAGGGCAAGAGTTGGAAAATGCTGTGTCAGATTCAGATTATGCAAAAGCAATACAACTTGCTTTCGAGCTTAGGAGACCCCATCGGCTTCTAGACTTGTTCTCTCTCCTCCATAGGTATGTTATCTCTGTTTTACCCTTTTTTATTCTCCTTTCTTATATTTTTTTGCAGTGCCTGAAATTACAGCTTCATCTCACTACAAAGGTTCTTAATAAAAGGTAAAAAGGAAACAGTAGTGATGTTTGAGGATTACTGTACCAGATTATGGTGCCCTACAGGTCAGGTATGTTATAGTCCATCAGGTGTGTGACATCACCGGTTAGGCTACCAGTTTGACATTTTCTTTGCCATCATTAGCTATAACCTACAGCAAGGACATAAAATTGTCAATACCTTTTGCGTTGAAAGGAATTGTAAAGTGGGTTGAGTTTGACATTTATTAAATTTTCAGGAGAGGAGATGCAGAGCTGCCAGTAGAGAAAGCACTTCAAAATCTCAGCAAGGAAGAAATACGTGTGCTTCTGGAGTATATTCGTGAATGGAATACCAAGCCCAAGTTATGCCATATTGCGCATTTTGTGTTATTTTGTATATTCAAGATCTTTCCACCAACTGTAATCATGGAGGTGTGGCTTTCTTACCTTTGCATCATTTCACATGGGCAGTTTTATGTGCTATTAAGTTGTTAGTAACCAAAAAAAAAGGGCTTGCTTTGCAAGTTTGATTTGCAACTGACTGTGGTTGTGGTGATTGTGTATTTTAGGGTACATTAAGCCAAAGTAAGTTCAATTTTCATGAATAACTGAAATTTCTAGTGGAGTTTACTTAAAGTGAAGGGAGTTGATTAGTCAAGGTTCAATTGGTTTCAATCATCTGTTTTCTTTAAAGTGGTCAAATGTTTGCAATTTTTGCATCAATAATCAGTAAATTTCAGCACGCTTCCTTCCAGTTGTCCTTTTTACTTCAATACAACTATTTGACTAACAATCTTAGCAAATTATTTTTAAAATGATTTTGTCAGATAAAAGGCATCAGTGAGCTTCTTGAGGGGCTGTTACCATATTCGCAGAGGCATTTCGCTAGAATAGACCGGCTTGTCAGAAGCACTTTTTTGTTGGATTATACCCTGGCCCGCATGTCAGTTCTGGACCCTGATAGTGACACTCTCTCCACCGTAGAGGACCCCATTTTGCCAGACAATAAAACCCTTTCTCTGACTAACCCTCAAAATAACATCCAAGAAGAAACAGTGTCATCTCGTAAGAAAAGAAAATCTAGCAAGTCAAAAAAGGGGCTAGAGAAGAAAACCAAGGTACTTAATTCAACTGAGGCCTAGTTGAGGTTTTTCTTCTTTCCTATCATTTTTGGTTGTAATCTATTTTTCAAAAACCTTCGGTCTAAAGACCATGTTGCAATTTTGTGGCATAGTGTTGTTCATTTTGCCTGGTTGTATTATTTGTTTATGTTTAACCTTTCACCCATATGATTGTGTTCGTAAAACACAGTATTAAACTTTTTAAGTTGTGTCAAACAGTTGCTGAAATCACGCTTCCGGTATAGTTTGGATTCTTGTGTTCTGTAATTTGGAGCCAGGTTGACTCTGAATCTGGAGTTCAATTTCTTTTGTAAAAATAAGCATGTAAAAAATGTTTAAAACCTGGATGAATTAGGTTTGGTTTTATTTCAGTACCAATCTATTGGTATAGGTGGTAATTAGAGCACCGGGTAGATCCTATATGATGTGCATTTAATATCCAATAAATACATGTAGTCTCTTTCAAATGCCAAATTGACCTGGAGTCCTGGAATCATGCAGTGAAGTTATCTTCACTTGATTTTCAAACCATGTTTAAAAAAATGCATGATTAGTTATTTGTTTGTAGACATAGTTAGTACTTGCATTTGTTATACTATATTTGGACTAATTATCTCTTTAGTATAAAAGTACAGAAGATTGTTGTATTTGTTACAATTTATTTGAATGGACAATCAAAAGAAGAAACTCTTTCTAGTTTTTTTTTTTAAATATCATTCATTGTTGTTATTCTATATTTTATAAGGTATTTTAATAATTAGTTTGATATTTTAGGCACTTGGTTGATGGTTAGTTAACCAAGCGCATGTTTGACCGAAGAAAGGTATTACAATAGCATCAAACGATATTCTATGTTTGGGTGACTTCATCCTCGGCTCTCTTCTCTAAAATGAAATGAAATCTAAGGAGATCTGACTTCGCTGCTCGTCAATTTGGCAAGCAGGATCCTGTCTTTACAAATCAAATCGTTGAATTTTTTTCATGCATAAATCTCAACACATATTAATGGTTTGATTTGGAAAAGCAAGAATTGGTGAGCAAGATCTTGTTTTTTCAAATTAAACAGTTGAATTTTTTTTATGCATGAATCTTAACATAGATTAATAGTTTGATTTGGAAAAGTATGATTCTGCTTGCCAAATAGCAGAGGATTCTGATCCAATCTAAGGAGGCCCAGCCGCCACATTTCTTATAAAAAACAATATTATCAGACCATACAAATTTAGAAATAAAAAGAAAAGATAGTAACCCCAAATTGAGAATATTTATAAAATGGTTATATTGTATAAAGTGAGCTCTATCCCTGCTCTACGGTACCTGGGAGGAGCTGAATCCCTAAATGGTTCTCCTTTAGGTTCTCCCCATGTTAACTAAAAGTGTCTAAGTCTAACTCCACTTTGAACGAATCGAGATTCAGTGATGTAACTCAATTTTTAGTTTTAAATCGGAATCATTTGATTCGAAATGAGCGCCTGAGATGGAGTGCCAGATTCGAAATGGAGCACATATTCTGAGGTGGAACGTCAGATTCGAATCAGACGGTCTCGATCTAAAACCCAAAAATTTAGTTACTTTAGGGGATCCGTACACACTTTGAACCATGTGCAATTAATGTTATTTAGTCCTTGTCCCCGTTGAAATTGTCAAATCTCCGGAATTAAGGGAAACGAAAACTCGACACAAATATATGTATACCGTCCATTTTTGGGCCCATCATGGGTTAGCTAATTTCTTATCCGAATTTAATAGCTTCGATGTTTCAATTTTTTTAATTTTTATTTCTTTTGTTCTCATTTGTGGCGGACAAGTGGAGCACTAGGCTCAATAATTTTATGTGCAATGAAAGCACTAGTTGCAAGGAACAGCTTGGGTTCGATGTCCATGAAATTCAAACCATAACCGTCAGATCTGCTTTAAGATCCGTACACACAGATATTAAAACGAACGTGCATGAATATTGAAGTGAGGCACACAAATTTTAAAATGGATCAGACAGTTATGAAACCCATCGGACCCAAGCTACTCCCCTAGCTGCAAATGTATGTATCTAGTCTAAAGATTTGATGTCACGATGCAGTTCAAATATGTCCGAAATTTATAGCATTTGCAATGATATAATATAATTAGTTTCAACTATTAAAAGGTAGGAATTAATTTTTCCTTTTTATGCAAATTGATTGGTGGCAATACCAATAATGTAAATCTAAAGTGCAAAAGTTTAAATTTAATTTTTAAATTAATCTAGAGCTATGGGTTTCATTTCATGAGACGAAGCAGTGAAAATAAACTTGAAGAAATGAAATGTATCTAAGGAGTTGGTCTCGGACAGAAGCACGTAGAAATTAATGATCCACGTACGTACTAGAATTATGACCTAGGAAATATTATTTAAGAATGGCATGGGGGTAGTATTACAGGCCTAGGTCATAACACTAGTGATTTAGAGCAAGAACGTAGAGCACAACTTTTGATCCTTACAATCTATAGTTTATAAATAATATAGTTAGTATTAGTATTACTATTATCACTGATACCATTATTACTATTAATAGTACTATTATTACTATTACTATTATTTTTTTTATTACTATATATTTCAACTTTATGATTATGATTAGGTTTTATTTTTAACCTACTCCAACTTGTTTGAGACTAAAAGCTTGATTGTTGTTGTTTTAATCTAGAGCTATTTGTATGAATGAGAGTTAATTTATTTTAAATTAGTACTAATATGTGTAAAATAAATGTGAACCAAACACTGACAAAAAAACCCTTACCAAACAATCAAAAGAGAATAACAATATGTTACGATCTTTATATTTAAAATCTCAATGAAAAATTTCGTATAAATATTAAAATATTTTGGTAACTTAACTCTCTAAATAGGAGAGCAGAACCCTATTATTTCAAATTTAACTGTTGGATTTTTTTATGCACAAATCTCAACATAGATGAACGGTTATATTTGAAATAATAGGATCCTGCTCTCCTATTTGAAGAGTAGCAGAGTCGGTTCCCTCTAACAATTGAGGATATTGAGGATTAACCAATTGATATTGGGTTTGGAGTATTAAGGAGAGCTGGTCTATATTTTTTTCTATAAATGTATTTATGAAAAAAAATAATAGATATTGGACCTATTAAGCAGAATATGGCAATACTAGGGCTTGACAAAAGCAGATTTTAGTTTTATGTTATTACCTTATTTTCTGTCTAATGAAAGGTATTTATATGCTTGAGATCTCAAATCCTAATTAATTAATTAATTATTAGTGATTTAATAATCTTGATGAATAATAATAAAAAAAAAAAAAGCTACTCATTTGACTCAACTGGACTAGTTGTTGGGGTGTCCAGATTATTTGTTATGTATCAACTATCAATTATGAGCAAAACAAAAAAAAATTAGGATGGTAATTTTGTTTGCCTAGCAGAACGACTGATCTATCAATAAAAATGCGCTTGGACATCTGCAATTATTTGCTCGATATATTTATGTTAAGTGTGAATCATAAATTGTATAAATTTTTATATAACTGTAAATTAAGGTAAGAAAAATAATCGTTCGTTGATAATAGGAAAGAGATCACCTGCTCCCAGTGAGACTGACATATAAGTTCAGACGGGTTTATAAATTTAAATATTGATTTTTAGTTTTGGTGTGGGTCCACGTATCAGTGACTTAGGGGCAGAAAAATCCTACCCCCTATGAGGCAGAGAATTCGGTCCTTGGTAATAAGCAAATGTAATTCTGTCTCCACCGATCCTGCGAATCGGTGGAGCTGTTTTTTATAAAAATCAAATTAACTGTGTTTTTTTTGTTAAAATATTTAAAATAGGTTGTATTTAAAAGAAAAAATCTTTTTGCAGTTAATTCAAATAATTCGAACTATTAAATGCTAATTAATAAATAGGACTAGCAATCGCCTCACCTGAAGAATCACCAAAACATCTGCTATTAATTAGTTAGCTATATATACCTGTCAACTAGAGTGAACTTAACTTTTGGGTTTTAAATCAAGACTGTCCGATTTGAATCCTCGATAATTCATCCGAAAGTAAAGTGCATGCATTCTGAGAGACAGATTTAAATTCCGAAACAATCCTGAGCGATGAATTTGAATCGGATGGTCCCAATCCAAAACTCAAAAGTAGAACAAAAAAAATACATATGTAATGCAGGATATGATCTGGGAAACAAATCTGTGTGATTCTTACGGATCGCAGAATCCTGTTTTTCCAAATCTAACATTTAATTTTTTGGAATTCACAAATTTCAAAGGAAACTAATTTTTATGCACGGATTTCAAAAATAATTAAAAGTTGAATATGAAAAAGCAGGTTCCTGCTATCAATCGCAGCAGATTTAATTTCTATGATCTGACCCAAAAGCTTCAAATTTTATTTTCTTTCGGGTTTGAGTCTATTTAATTTGTTATCTCAAGATTACACATGTAGTTGTTTTAGAAAGATACAAAATTAAAGTTTTTGAATGGTCCAAAATCTGAAAATTATTTTAATAATCGTAAAATGACAAATCGGACGAACGGATCGGAATTTGTTCCTTTTGAAAAAGCGGTCAAACTTGTCTTGGACGGTCCTTGTCAGAAACCATGTTATTCTACTTTTTTTTTACTTTTTTTTTTGTTTGGTAACGAGAATACGAGATATCATATTATTCTTTTATTGAAGGCGTTAACTTCTATAAAACAATTACGATTGCTACAGAGCCACAACAATTTAATTATACGCCGCTTCAAGACTTGAACTACTCAGTTGGCTTGACACGTCTCCATTATTGCAAATACTGGAGAAAACAAGAATTCTTTTGTTGTTAATCTCCAACAAACTGATAAGAACAAACACTGAGACTGATCCAAACCGCAAATTTGTTTATTTTTATAAATACAAAATTAAATTGGAGGAAAGTTAATGGAGATTTATTTTATGATGCAATAGAAGGGACCGAATTAGGAGTGGCAACGAGATGGGTTCCAGTTTGAATTTATTACGAGCTAGCTCGTTCGAGTCACAAGCGAGCTAATTTTAGGAGTATAAGCTGAGGTTTCAGCTTGAAATCGCCACGAGCTGGACCGAACTAGCTTGTGAGCTAACGAGCTAGCTCGTTATATCTGACAGGATCTTGTTTTAAGAAGAAAATAAATTCTATAGGGACGTGTTCGACCTCTCCACGGTTCCCACAGGCAGCTGAATTTTTTTTCCCACATGAACAGTCATTTTTAGTTCAATTCCAGTGCCCATGTCTATTTCCAATGGCCCGCCGAACAGATCCTAAATTTTTTGAACCAAACTAGACCAAATTGAATCAATCTAGACCAAGATGGATAGTATAAACTACAAATTCACAAAATTGATGACTAACTGAGCTAGTTGCAAGTTGGTTCTTTAACAACTTGGTCCAATGTCGAGCGAATTGTTAGCGAATCATATAAATTTTAATACATTGCTATATATTCAAATTTTATATATGAAGAAAACATATTTTCCCATTTGTTTCATGCTATGTATTATTATAATCTTTTGTATTAAGGTGCAATCATTGAAGGTTTACTACTATCTTGATGTGACTCTAGCTTTAAAAGAAGAAGGGGTCTATAACGATTAACGGGTATCTCAATTCTCACGCAATGACTCATCGACCCAATCCAACATACCCCACATTTAAAACAAGGTTATATGAATTTTACGAAAACGAGACATATTTATGACTACCTTTTTATGAATTTCTCGTGGGTCCCATATGCCCCGTTTGTGGGGTGCGTACCCTCTGAGATATCTCAATTTTTGCGTGAACGACGTGTCCGGTGTCTATTCGGAGAACCGTAGAGGCCAATATTATTTGAGCTTTGAGATTCGTGTAAAATGTATTTGAACGATTGAGATATTCCAAAAAGTCACGCAAAGTTTGAGATATCTCAGAGGATGCGAATTGCTGTTTGTGCCCCCACCTAATGCAAAAGAGAACGGAGTGGGTCCGATGCCCATCAAACTTACTTTTAGGTTCATCGAGATTTACGACTGTTCGATTCGTTTTAAGATATGTGCGTACAAAAATTGAAGCAAATATGCACGGAATTTAAACATTGTACACGAATTTTAAATCAAGTTGAATGGTGATTGAACCCGTCGAACTAAAATAGGTTCGATGGACATCAGACCTACTCTCAAGTCAATGGAAGACACTCTTCTACAGTTCTACGTATTGATCGAGGACTGCTACTTTAGGTACGATGGATTGTAGATCGTTCGATCTGCTTTGTTCTAACGCTCTGCTTTTATATTAGTGTATGTTTTTATTAATTTTTACACGCACATATCTTAAAGCATATTAAATAATTTTTGAGTCCATCAAACTCATCCGCTCTCTTGATGGAGACGTTTTCCTTCACATTTCCATAAAAATAAAAAAAATGTTGCAATAAATAAAAAAAGTTAACCCCTTTCGTGACAAATTCCAATTAATTTTTTCGCAATTTCTAAAAAAAAAAGAGGAAAAAGAGGACACATATCTTGACGTAACTTAAATTGTAACTACTTCATTAAGATCAATTAAAACTAAAATAAGAGAAAAATATCATAAAACCTATGACACGGACTGTTTTGGGAATAGTGGCACCTATTTTTCTTTGGTTTTTGAATTCAGAATAGGTCCGATGCCCATCGGACATACTTTGGTTCGATGGGTGTCACAACCATTAGATCTACATCACAATTCGTGCGAAAACCTCAAAATCCGTGTACGCAGATTTTAATAATTATTGTACGGTGTTAGAGCTAATTGGACATAAAATAGGTACGATGCCCATCGGACCTACTCCTATCTGGTTTTTCCTTTCTCTTGCGAACACTACACGAATATTCCCGTCTTTAAATCCCCACGAAAAAGCTACGAAGTAGAGAAGCGAGAGAAAGGCGAGAAAAATTGAAAAGGAAAGACAAGAGAGAAGAAAACAAGCAGAGAAAACGGAGAGAGAGAGATGATTGTTTCTCTTCTTTCGTAATTTGCTTGATTTTTCTCGCTTTTCACTCCCACCTCGCTCCTAGATCCCTAATCTCTGGTTCGACGAGAGAATTACTGAGAAAGAGATGGGAAAAACGCGAAACTTCCCGCTTTCTTCGACGGAGGTGGCCATGGCGTTCGCGTTACTCGGGATCTTTGGATTGGGGCTTTTCGGGGTGTATTTGTCGATGCCAGCAGAGGATTATAGCTTCCTCAAGCTGCCTCGCACTTTAGAGGAGCTCAAGATACTGAGGTAACGAATTAATTTTTCTTTGTCAAATTGAACGATTGTTTTGCAGCAAATTTCATTTCGTAACTGGCTTCTGGATCTGGTTAGGTGTTTTAAATTTAGAGATTAGTTGACTTTATTAGGCAATGGAACAGTGCTAATGTGCTATAGCTACTATTCAAATGATGCAAATTGGGGGTTTCTTCTGGTGCCTTTGTTTAACTTGTTCCATACTGTACTCTCTTTCAGAAATCTGTAATCTGCGTTTTCTTTTTCGTTTTTGCAATGCTGGTTTTTGTTTGCTAGTTAGCAGAACAGTAGCCATGGGTTTTACACAATTTAGAGTATATATGCATGTAGATTTGTGGCTATTTATTTTTCTCTTTCAAATTAATAAAACCTCGAGCAAATTTAGCTGCTCCAATTTTTTTTAAAATTTCTTATTTTTGAACTATTAAATTTAAAGGAGGTGCGTTTATAACTCAAGGCGTTTTACAAGATCACTTGTGTCCTCATTAATTTGAAATGCTATAATCATTTGGTCGTAAGGTATTATACTCTTATAGTGCCTCTTGACTGGGGGTCCCACTTGCAGTTGGTATAAGCAATTAAAGTTTACCTGACCTCTGGAAGACTTGAGAGTAGGTCCAATGCCCATCGGACCTACTTTGGTTCGACGGGTTCAATCACCGTTCAATCTGCTTTAGAATTCGTGTGCAATGCTTTAAATTTCGTGCGTGTCTGCTTCAATTTTAGTGTTAGCACTACCAGCCAATGCTGAGTCAGCTCCCAATATATAATGAGAACTGTCTGGCTGTTTGTCTTGTTCTTTTTTCTCCAGTTCATTTATTATTTTATATTTCAAAATTGGCCCAGTGCTTATGAAAATCCCAAAAATTATTATGCCCTATTTTGATTACCTGTACTCTAATTATTATGGTACCTTATCAAAAAGAAGATAAGAAATCTATGTTCTCAATTTGGCATCTTGGAATCTTTCACAGTAGTTCTCTTCCACAAATTATATACATTTAACACGATTTTTATAGTTTGCTTATTTGTTTGGCTTTTTATTTGATAAAATAATTTTAATGATCCCCAAGAGTTTAGGTATCACACTTTTCTTATTCTGTTCCTAATTTGAGTACTGCCTTACTGTCCATGCAATCTGTACTGATTTAATTGCATCTGATAGAAAACCTAAATATGTCAGCTTATCAGTCCTCTTATCTAAGGACTAAATTTTCTAGTTCCGCCTCTGTCTGAATATACAACAAATGCTTCATGCATATATTATTTTTTTAAGTTATTAAATTCTCTGGAGTACCAAGTGCATTTACTTGATAAAGAAATTCTAGAATTGAAAGGGAAACTGATCTTGTTATTTTTCGGTGCTTCTTTTTAGAGACAACTTAGAGATCTACACCACTGACTACACTATTCAAGTGCTGGTGGGGTATTGCATGGTGTACATATTCATGCAGACTTTTATGATCCCCGGTACCATCTTCATGTCCCTGCTTGCTGGGGCCCTCTTTGGTGTCATACGTGGCGTGGCCTTGGTTGTTTTTGCTGCCACGGCCGGTGCCTCTTCATGCTATTTCCTCTCTTACCTAGTTGGGAGGCCTCTTGCTGTCTCTCTCTGGCCTGACAAACTCACCTTCTTCCAAGCTCAGGTATTACGATGATTTTCTTTTACGAAATATACTTTGTGATTTTGTTTTCTGGAATCATGTTGTCTCGTTCGGGATTTGTTCACTAATGTGGTTCCATTGTGAAAACAATTACAATAAGGACTTAATTTCCCATACAAAATGTGTATCACATCATGCAATTCAGGTGTGTGTGTGTGTGTGTGTTTGTTTGTTGGGGGTTGATGGGGGCATCTGTGACATTTATCATGTTTTGTTGATGTGGCCACATAAGATAATCAATATATTATGAGTACACTAAATGTTCTAATGAATGAGCATCTTTTAAATTGTATTGAAATTATAATAGAGATGGGTGAGTGCTTGTTAATCTATGCATTACTTCTTGTTCAAAGGAAGTTTACATGACATATGTTCACTTCCTACCTAACCCAAGGGGTATGGGACATTACCAGAGGCACATGTTCATTTATGATATTATGCAAACATTTTTCATATTTTGTGGTTTCTAAAGGGACAAACTGGCAGTTGTTCCTTTTGCCAACTATGCCAATCATCCCATTTTGTCCTTTTTCCTCATTCTTTGTTGTCTTTTGCTGTACCCTCAATTTATTTCTAAATAAATGGATTTTGCTTCATGATGGGCCTATTATCTTTTAAGAGATACTTCAATATTGTATAATTTTCATGTTTAGCTAAAAATACACTTATTCCTCAATACCTCAAGCTTTTCTAGTTCAATGTTGTCACATGCAATTTGAAAATACTTGTGCAAAGTGAGGTGTCCTTGCATCTAACTTGTAATATTGTTCATTGGTCCCTGATTATTCTCTTCTCTTTGTTTTGAAGGGGACCTGGTAAAATAAAACTGACAACCATGTTTTCACTTCTATTTTGTAGGTGGCAAAGAGGAGACAGAAGTTGCTAAATTACATGCTTTTTCTAAGAGTAACCCCTACATTGCCTAACACATTTATAAACTTCGCCTCTCCTATAGTCGATGTGCCTTACCACATATTCTTCTTTGCCACTTTAGTTGGCCTAATTCCGGCTGCCTATGTCACTGTAAAGGTATTGTCTTATCTTAAATGTTAATTGTGCTATCAAGCACCCAATTTAATCCAATGAAACCACAAATGAGCAGTATTGTCCTAATTGAGCTTCAATTTTTACAATTTACTAATAAGCCCCAATATGTTACGTAATTGTTCAATTATCCTCCAAAAATTAATGGTAGCCCATAAAACTGATACCAAAATCCTTGGATATTGTTCTGTTTAATCATCCCAAAAAATAATAAATTTCAGGCTGGAATTGCATTGGGAGATTTGCGCTCTTTGGGAGATCTTTATGATTTCCAATCTATTGCAACACTTTTCTTCATCGGCATAATCTCAGTGACTCCTACACTTCTAGGCAAGAACGAGTTCAAAGAAGAAAGCCATACTAGATCTGAACCATTGATTAAAAGCAATTGATATCATACTCTTTAATTATCTTGCCTAGTGTTTCCTTGTACATACCAAGAGCGTCAGCATGGCTTTGAGCCCGCAAAAAAAAAAAAAAAAAAAAAAAAAGGGGAAAATATATGGTGAAAATGGGATAAAATTCATTGATGCAATCCAGGACCATGTATTGGTTCTGTGATTATATGTCATTATTGGTTGGGAGAAATGTTGGAAATTTGGGGGCAGATTGTTTCAACTTTTAGATCTGTTGGTTGGACAGTGCTTCAAATGGTTGTAATAGATGTTTCAATCAAGTTAAATGAATGATCAAAGAATAAGCTATCGTTGATTCGTTGTCCTTGGAACGAAATTACCACTCTTTACCCACCTTTAGTCATTAAAAGGTGCAACAAAGTTCATGTTTTGATCCGAAAAATTCGGTTAGACAGAATTTTATGAATGGTTATGCATTCATACTAATCTTAGATCATATAGAGTTTGACTTTAGCCTCGAGCTGAAAGTTTTGGCTCGTGATTAACTCATTGCTAATTGAGCCGAATCGAGTATGCTCGTTAACAACTCGTTTGTGTTATGAGCCGCATATAAATTAAATAGTTTTACTGACTTGATGCTGTGAGCTGTGTATAGATCACCGGCCGGCCATTGTCTTTCTCTACGGTTTCCTGCTCTGCCCCCATGGCCTCGTCCGCCATCCCCTCCCTCTGACAATGCCTAATCGCTCTCTCAGTATTGAATCTAGTCTAGGGTTGATTGAGAAGGAAAGGGAAGAAGGGAGCTTATGGAAATATGAAGGGTATAATTTGATCGTCAAAATCAGAGTTTGAAGAGGAGTCTGAATCAAAGGTCTGTGTGAGCAAAGAAAAGACAGAGGAATAGAGAGGGTACATGGGAATAAAGACTTTGAAAGGAGTTTTTCTTATGGTGGGCACCAGTAGCGTAGCCAGGATTTGAGTCAGGGGTGGACAAAAAGTTTCGAGTTACCGGGTTACAGGATCAGTGAGCAAAATTAACTTATACACTTGAATTGTTTTAATCAATCTCACCAAATTCTAAATCAGATTTAAATAGAAATAAAAAAAAAATTAGCACTCTTCAGTCGCAATTTGCAATTTAATTCATTTGATTGGATTGTAGTATTGAATTGTCAAAGGACATGATTAGGCAATTTAATTTCTAGGAGTAGGCAGACCAAGATAGTTATACTACTTCATACCCGATTTTAAAATTTCAGGAGTAGGCATGCCTACCCCTGTTATATGGTGGCTATGTATCTCTGCCACTAATGGACACAAAGAGAGATAACGAAAGAGTTAGAGAAAAGTTTCATCTTCTTGCAACGAGCTGAGTTGAGTCAAGCTAAAACTTGACTCATGCCAGAACAAACCAAGTCAAGCTAGCTCATCAGCAACTCGAATCTAGATCAAACGAATAAATTACAAGCTTGTTTTGAGTCGATCTCGAGCGAGCCATGAAGTATGAGCTACTTTTTGCCAACAATATTCAAAATATGATTATTGTTAGAAACAATATTATGAGGAGATCAGTTGTAAGTTGTAGCTCAACTTATTATACTCGACGACTTAACTTTTTTACTTGACAATCTAATAACTACTGTAGAAAAAATAATTTATAACTTTATAATTCGGCAAGTTAAAATGTACTTTTAACATATATCATATACATAAAAAAAGATGATGAAATCTGATGTAAGTTTCAATGCTCATCAAATTATATAAAATTTACATCAACCCATATATAACGGTATCTGTTTGAACATTAATTAAATGATATTGAAATTATATGAAAGCTAATGAATTATTGATCTACAAGAAAAATTAACATTTTTATAATGTTTTATGTGAAAATTATTTTGACATAATTTACAAAAGTATTGTCAAAATTATCAAAATATATTGTTATCAACCTCCAAGAGATCCTAATCCTTATTATTAATTTTAAATGAATAAAATAATTTTATTGAAATAGTTTATATTGGAAAATGAAGTCAGACATGTTTCGTTGTGATTATGGAGTTTTTTTAGATAGAACAATAGAGACCTAGTATTTTAATTTCTCTTTAATGTTCATAAAAAAATTTCATTTGGATTTCAAACTTACGATCTTTCATATAGAGAGTGTTATCCTTTGTTTGGACCAAAGGCTGGTTTTCTAATTCTAATTACAAAGTTACTCGCTCTATTATTATTGCCGAATGTTTATATTCATCAGAATTTTCTGAAAATCATTTATAAACTTATCACATTTAACTATTTAAGTAATTAGTTCAATTTTTCAAAATAAATAAATTATTCTAAAGTGAAAAGCACCAATGAATAATCCAAGACTAACCAATTATCTTATTTCACAGGGATATGGGAATTGAAGCCTTTCCTGAATCTCCTCGACGAATTCAGAGTAGGTCTGATGCCCATCGGACCTAGTTTGTTTTGATGGGTGTAATGACCATTCGATTGCATCAAGATTCGTGCAAATGATATTATATTCTGTGCACGTATGTTTCAATTCCCGTGCTCACAGATTTTAATGCTAATTGTACGGTGATAGAGCTAATTGGACCTAAAAGTAGGTCCGATGCCCATCGGACCTACTCTTATCTCTCGACAAAAGCTGAGGTTGAAGATATTGACAGAATTGTTTTAGCTTCACGCAGCCCACAATCAATAGAACTAAAATAAATAAATAAAACATGGATTTGTGCTTTGCATTGAACTAAAATAGCTCTGTCAATATCCTCTTAATAAGGAGTCCGGCTAGTATGACATCGGTGTCATATGACATCAACTCCAAAATTGATTTGATAGACTTCAAACGACTAATTCAAACCATTCAAACTAATTTACTTTATGAGTAATGTGTTTACATGCAAATTTTTTATATTTTCGAATTATTTTAGTACCAAATCAAGCGGTCAAAAATGTTGAAAAATAAATGCATTAAAATTAACTTAAAAACTCACACATTTGACTGCTTGACTTAATACTAAATAAATTCAAAAATTATAAAATTGGCATGTAAACGCACAACTAATGAAGTAGATCGGTTTGAACGGTTTGGATTCATCATTTGAAGTCGATTAAGTAGGTTTTAGAGTTGATGTTATATAAGCTGAAATGACACTGATGTCATGACTAGCCGGACTCGGAAACTGAAAAATGTGCAAAATATTTAGATTGGGCCAGGTAAGCCCAGAATAATTTGTTGGACCTCTTAAAGCCCATATGTTGTCAGTATAACTCTCTTACTCACAAAACGAAAAAGGCAACAGGTTCTTGGCTTCCGAGGGAAAATGAGGAGCGCTCTGGCGAAGCAGCTCACGCTCACTGCACGTGGGACCCACTCAAGGTCCCCCGCCCGCTCCGCTTTTCCCTCCTCCTGTCACTCGCGCCAAGTGAGTGCCTTTCTTGTTTTAATGGCGATCTTTTTTGAAGTATTATCGATCTAATATTGCTTACCTGTTGATCAAATGAGATATTTCATTCCAAGGAAATATTTGCACATTATCATTTTGTAAATTGCCTTTGTATTTTGACAGAGGTTTCACTAAAAAATAAATAGGTCCGGGACCAAATTGATATTTGATATTTCTCAAATAGCTCAATGACCAAAGGAGCTCCTTGGTGTTATTTTAATTTCCACTCTAGGGCAAAAACTAAAGTTGGTTACATATTATTGTGATAAAAATCGAGAAATGATGACATTGGAATTTCAAGCCGATGGAACTCCGTTTAAATTTTCGTAGGATGCAAGGCTATGCAGAAAAAAAATGAAACACACTAATGAATCACAAAATATTATCCTCTGTGCCACAATTAGTCCAAGGTGGTAACTTTTGCTTAGCCAATTTGATGACATGCAGTGCTTTTTGCTTTTATAAATCACATCCAATTATATTCATAGTTGCAAATAATGCCCACGAGTTTTAATATTATTATCCGCTTTGCATATTTAGTGGTTTTTGACATTGTTGACAGTGCACGCCAGCTATTTTTATGCTGGAGTTGAGTAAATGATTAATAATAGTTTTACCTTATGTATTAAATACTTCTTTTGTTGGTGATTGCTCTATGAAGCATGCGATTTTGGTGCCTTATGCTGACGGGGGATGGTTTCTCAAAGCGTGCCAATGCCATACGGACCGGTACATACTGGTTTGTACATGCTTCTTGGATTCTAGGAAGAAACTCATGTGACTATCTTTCTTGTTTACAGAGAGGCCCATGGATTTTCATACGGACTCAACTGGGCCTTGGCCAGTAAGGGCGTTGTTGTAAAAGACAGGGTTTTCTACAATATGACACCACTAGAGCTTAAGAAGCGTGGTACTGTAGAAGCTGGTACTCTGCTTTTTCAATTATGAGATATTAAAAAAAAAATTAGTTTTCATCTTTTCATGCTTGATACATGTTGACTTCATTTTGTTCTTTTTGGAGTATGCATTATAGAGCAATTGTCAGGCTTACCGCTTCATATCAGAGGAAATGTTGTTGGTGGGACCCCTAACATTTCAAGGGCCCAGTTTTCAAAGCTTTTAAAACTGGTATGTGCACTGGTACACAAATCCATATCTATATTACAATTGTATCATGACAGAGGGTTAGTTGGTCTAATCAGTGGGTTGATCTAACATTTCTGGTAGCTTGATTACTAGTTAAGAGTCAAAATGTCAAGAAAAGAAAAATGATAATAATGCAAGCCATATCAACAAAAAAAGGAGGTTAATTTTCATGTATAGTCCTGAAAAATGTTAAAATATCTTGCTAACCCTGCCAAATGAGGAGTATCATGGTACCTACATTATAAACCATAGAAGATACTGTATGCCCCCAACATGATATCCCCATTTACTTCAAGAGATGCAAAATTGCTCCCTTCCTTGCTGTTTTATGTTTACCTAACTAGAAGCAAAGAATGATGATTTGTGCTTTTTCTTTTAGTTCTAAGAGTAGTCATAAAAAACTTCACTTTAAGTGAAGTTATGATAAAAACTTCTCGTCTTGCAGTGTGCATGAAACCATTTAGAAACAAGAAGCTATAGTCGCTGACTGTATATCCTGGTACCCAAATTTACAGTCTTGATTACTTGTACAGGTGTCGACTCACCTGTCATCGGTTAAAAATCTATATGTGCAAGATGGTGCAGTTGGCTCTTCTCCAATATGTGATGCAAAAGTGCGAGTAATTGCTGACAATCCCTCAGCAATTTTATCTCTTAGTAGTATTCTTTGGAAACTACCAAGCCGTGCAATTTCACATGACACCTGTCCATTGACCATTTATGTTGCTAGCTCTATCAAGTATGTACTTCGTAGTTTATATTGATATATTGTTTTTGCCCTTCTTTTTGGTTTCTGAACATGCCTCTAATGAACCTGGAAGTCATGTATACCACTGCAAAACAAGAAAATATGTCACATTTGTATCCTCTGATGTACTCGTCATTCATGGACGAGAGAAACTGTTAGAAATTGTAGTCATCTTTTAAAGAAAAAGTTGAATGGAGGTGTATAGCAGACTCTCTTTTCATGGTTAGTAAAGGGGGGATACCTGGTATCCATTCCTATGTTTTGTTGGGCATTTATGAAATTGCTCATTTTGTAGTGGTACGCATGAAGTTGTCTATTTTATCATAGTTTTTTTTTTGTTAGGCTGGCTTTATATCTTCTTCTTTTTTTCTGGGCCAAGGTTCAGCAAAATCTCAGAATAGACATAGCATACTTTTCACGGACTTAGAGATGAACATCTTTCAACATAGGATGGTATTTCGAATACATATGTATCCATAGACTAAATTGCACACTTTAATTCTTGTAATTGTACAGTACAAATGTAAAGGGAATACTAGGCAAAGCATCAGACCAGGCTTCAGTTGGATTTGCTGTGGCAGACATTGAGCGGTCATCTCTGATCCTTTGTGGCAAAGCTTTTGTGGCTTCTAACGTGATAAAGGATGCACTACGTGCTTTGGCTGCACCTGTTTTGTCTGCCAGGGGTGGTATTCCTCTCTATTCCAGGTATAATATTATTATGAACATTCTTTTTTTTTTCTCATTTCTGAAACTTTTAGTGAATTTTGAATATCACTCTCTTCTCCAATTGCTGAGCAAAAAGTGAACAATCCAGACCCCAAAACCGCTTTTTATTTGATTTTTTAACTGGCCTAGTATTTTATATTGCATAAAATGGGCAAGGAAAACCAGAACTTTGAAGTTTCAAATATTAGTTAAACATCAGTTGTGAAAGAGATTTATGACAGAGAGGGTCATATTTTGGAGATATTTAATTTGGAGGGGTACAGTTTTGTTCAACAATTTGGTAGAAATTATTTTTGTAAGCTGTTGTTCCCAAACGATATTTCTATAGGCTGAGATCTGTCGGCAACTATTAACTTTATAATCTTGACAATTATTAGAAATAAGGTTTAAACACAGACCCAGATAATTTATGCATGCCTCTAAGGTCCATAGATATTGCATATAAAGAAGCCTATATATGCTCAGAGACGATCAAAGCAAGAATAAAATTTGATAATTGGTATATCTGAGTTAAACATCTTTGCTCCACTATTCCAAGCGAACTACTTCTCGTCTCAACATAAAAAAAAGGAAAAGAAAAGCAAATCTATACCCATGTAAACCAGCTTATATATTTTTCTATTAACATATAATTTTTTTTTTCTTGAAAGGCTCCTTGTTTTGCATGATTCAGTGAATCTGTTGTTTGCACCTGAAGAGATAATAAAGAGCTGCGGAAGTATCCAGGAAAACCTAATTTCTACTGATGCAGGTGCAGTGATATTTCCTGACGGCTCAGCCCCATTTTTTGCTTCCAAAGATAGCATGCCACCTAGCCTATTGAAAAAGCTAGCCTATGTGATATTTGTTTCTTCTGACAGGTACTAATAATACAATTCAATCCATCTTGATTGTGTAACTTACTTAGGTTGATACAGTCTTAATCAATTCTGAAAATTAAGCCTGTAATGACCAATCTAGCCTCAATTCAATTGTGCAACTAAGCCTTTATGTACGCAGTCGAGTCTCCATTTACTCTCAGCTGCGCAAGATCAATGAAAACAGCAAAAGCAAATCCAAAAGCAAACGAATCTTCAAGCCCCAGTTAGCCAAATTAAGTATTAACTAGCTATTTGATACTCAACTATGCTATTAAGCTCTAATCAGCCCAATCCAGCCTTACTCCCTACCATTACATTTAACTATAAATAAGCCTCAAATAAAGCTCAAATCAGTTTCAATTTATCCTTGACAAAACATGACCAGCAAAAAAAGGATAACAAGTGCTTCATTCTTAAATACATATAACTAATAAGTTCATATGCAAATCCTCTGGTACCGTCAAATCGCCAATACAATCATGAAGTTGTACTTAATAGTGTTTTTCTTTTGTTGACTTTGTTGTTAAATGTAGCACCATGGCCCTACAATCAGTGTCCCAGATCTCTCCCGGTCAGGCTGCCTACCACTTCTTGGCTGGCTATAATGATGGAAAATTTGTTCCTGCCTACAACAGGGGCCCTTCCCCTGTTGATCCTCTTGCGCTTGCAAATTCCTTGCTTTTTGAGGTCTGTTTGCCCAATTTAACAACCTTTCTCTTTTTAGTTTTCACTATGGTTATGCTTCTGTAGTTGAAAACATCTTTTCCAAATTGCACCATAATTTCTCAAAGTTTGCAATCAACTCCTATGTATTTTGGTAAAGGTGGAAAAATCTCACGTAACCCGTAGGACCCACCCAACCCACCTGAACCTGACTAAGCTCAATTTTTCTCAAAAGTCGACCTTAGACTGATTGAACCCAAGTGTGAAGTCGACCAGCTCAAGTTGACCTACAGCCCACTGTGGCCTATACTAAACTCCACTCCAAAGCAAATTTATCAGTACAATAACCCCATATGAATTTACTCTCCAACCGAAATGAGTAGATATCCAAATCACCTGACCCAAATCCTGAATACATGAGATCCGGGATGGTCTGAGACTGGGAGAACCAAAACCAATGACAACCTACACACTGACCTGAAAGACCCGAGACCTAAATTACCCAATCCACTGTATCATCTTGAGCATGTCTACATAATAACCTGCTGTAATTTATTACCTCAGTAAGTGACGACAGTCTTGTCCTAATCGTGCTCAGCAATTCTTTTTGCATTTAATCGTAGAATCATGCCAAGTGGTATAGAGTAATTGGTTTGGTTAACATGAAGGAATATGGCTTGAAATATTGTGCCGTTGTTAAATGAGAAATCTTGTATTTTATGCTAGTTACCTGAGAAAGATTTGTGCCATTTTAGAAATAAGTAAATTTCTCTGGAGGTCACTAAACATTTGGTTTTGTTTCAAATTGTTCACTCAACTTTAATTTGACCCTACAAAACCATTGAACTCTCAATCTGTTCCAATCAAGTCACTTCCATCCAAAAGCTAATGGATTGCTGATTTCATTGTCCAAATCAGAAAAATACCATGCTTATGTCAGAAAAAAACTGCATCTACTTGAGCAAATAAGTTGTCAGCATCAGGATTGATGTCCATGTCGTCATACAGTTAGTTTCATTTGGATAGAATGAGCTGTTTGGAGAAATTGAGATATCAGTGGCTTATGAAGGACAAATCCAAGTTCATGAAATAATTTGTAACAGAGGGCAAAGTCTGGCAACCTTTAGAAAATTTTACCCTTTTAGAAAATATCTTTTAGTTTTGGGTGGTATTTGCAAAAACAATGCTATAATAAGCTCCTAAACAAGAGACTTTTTTTACAGTTGAAAGAGAGCAGTACTCCTTGTTTCCTGATTAATGCTCATGGTGGTAGTAAACTCATTAGCGGTAAGTGAAAGTTCGTGTTTTATTTTTATTTTTATGTGCATTATTGTGTTATTGGCACCTGTTGAATTTTTTTTTCGTTTTTAAGGTGAGGAGCTCGTTAAACTAGCAGAATCAGCCTTGGCCAACAAATTGCCATGGAGGAAAGCAGCTTCCGATACTATAGGTATTTATGGATTTTGAACCCTTGATAATGAAATAACTTGACAATCTTGACAATTTTTGTCAAATCTGGTCAAACATGCTTCAAATCATAATATAAATGTATAGAGACACTTGTCACTGGACTTATAGATGGCCTATCATTTTTTTTTTGGCAATTTGAGCAATTATATTTAGATAATTGAAAATTTTGAATTGTTTGATTGACAGTTAAAGCATGCTAGTTTTCCATTATTTTAATATGTACTATTGGCAATGCCATATAGTGTCTAAAGTGTTTTGTTTTAACGATTTTAAGATTGTCACCTTAGATAATTGCCATATAGTTTTCCATTATTTTAATTTTTTATTTATAGTCATGTCGTTTGTCATTCTATTTAAAACTGTTCTTTTTGTTTTTTACTCGGCTGTACAGTTGGAGATCTAAAGAGAAAGTACAAGAGTTTTTTGTTAGGTAAATTTCAGAAATTGCCCCAGGAATTCATTTTCTGAGATGATTTTTTGAAGTTCAATTGTTGTGTTTCTATTGAATCCCTTCAAGCTACTGTTGTTGACAAATTAGAAGTAGGAGCTTATATTGTAAATAGCAGTGTTATTATTTCTTTTTTTTTATGGTTTATACTTTATATAGAAAGAGAACTCTTTGTTCGGGTAAAGATATTGACCGAGTAGTTTTGGCTTAATACAGTGTTTCAGTCAATAATTTTTTTATTGTCTCTATTATCCATGCGATGTGTAAAGCCAAACCAGCTCTGTCAATATCTTTACCCCTTTGTTCCCTGTTTCATAGTAAGGTTAGCTGTGTTTTGTATTATTTACTAAACAAATGACGTTGAGATATTTCATATTTACATTTTGATCTAAATATTTTAAGCAGAAAGATTAACCAGTTTATTCACCCCGAAAGCAAGTGTTTGTGGCTTTGTGCTGAAGAAAATTTCTCAAAACAATTGGGTAAATTGTTTCAAAATATATTAAGTTAAGATCATACCTCAAGAAACAGGAAATAAATCTGCTGTGATTTCAAAGGATCTCAACTGGTCATTTATTAGAATACACAAATCTCAGAAGAAGTTAATTTTGTGCACGGATCTCAAAACAAATGAACAGTTGGGATTGGAATAGCAGCAGATTTATTTCCAGAAAGACAAGGGATGATAACAAACAGTGTTTTATCTGTTCCATATTGGGATGCCAGTGATGTTACTATATTTAAACTGATTGCATTATTAAAACTGGAGTTCAAGTACAATATTAATGGTGTACTATCAAATTCTTAAAACATCAACCCAACCCGTGTTCACAACTGTAACAGCACGAGATCCAGGTCAGGGTTGTTAATTACTAGGTAGGTTGTGGGTGTTAATTACTAACTAATTAATTTGTAACATGCATCCAAATCCAACTGTTGAAACTTGTATTTCTGACTATTATTTATTACCTTTTTTAATGTGAACTGAACTGTGAAATCACCAATGAGCTTTTTAACTAACAAAATGATAAATAAAAACCTTGATGCGATGTTTGATTAGGGTTTTTGTAAAAGAGATAATAATTCATAGGACCGGTCTGAAATTCTTTATTTTTATAATTTTGACACAAAATTCCACAGAAACAACAATACATAACATGGATTAATATACGTCACTACCAAGTCTCTCTCAAATAATAAAAAAAAAAGATTATTACATAATAGGTGGTACGTTTGTATCATTCATTTTTTTTAAGAAAAGTTATTCCTATAGTCAATACGTTACAGAGAGAGAAAAGTTAAAGTGGATCACACTTTAAGCTGTGTTTTAAAGAATGCTTTATTTTCCTATTTTTGAAAAATAATGAATACTATGATGCAAGGATGGAAAAAAGAAAATTATGAATAGTTAAAAAAAATTCCGGTTAAATTTAATGAAAAGTATTCATAAAATTATTAATATTAATAGTTTTCTTTATTAATAATTTTAGCTGCAATATTATGAACAGATTTCAAATTTCAATAATCAAAATATTAATAGTTTGATTGACAGGAATAATTTTTCTGAGGGTTGTTATGCAAAAACTAAAATGATTGGTGGTTAAGGGGAATAATCATGTGACCATATATGCTGTTAGTGTTATCTAAGTTGTGAAATGTCCTATCTGACAAACATTATGGCATCTGATTAATTTGGTTCATGTGGTACAAAACTGTTGCTCTTTCTAACAATCAAATTTAAAAATGAAATCCCGGATAATCAGGGTCCATTATTTTTGGTGCAAGGTATGTTTTGCCTTGTCCAATGCATTTATCTTATATAAAAAAAAAACATACAAAATGATGCCAAATACGTAAGGACATGCTGAAGGTGTATATAATAGATAAATAAATATACTGTTGTAGAGTAATGTTTTGTCAGGGGATCTCACATGGTCTGGCTGATAGAATTGCAACAACCAACGTGAGAGGGATGTTTATCCTCTGTTATTGCTCGAAATTGCAAATTTTTGTACAGGAAGTTGTGGGCTATTAAAAATATTAATTAAGGGTGCGTTTGGATGGACGAAGAGCAGTCACTAATTCAGATTAGTACTATTCCGAACTATTATTCTTCGTTTGGGTATATTTGAATTAGTAAATTTGGATTATTCTTTGTTTGTCTTTTGTAGGTTTTCTCACTATTCTACTAACCCTATAAAATGTTGAATTAATTACTATTCTCAATCTTGAGGTTAGCTCTATTATTGCATATTTTTTTGTGGATTTTCTCACTATTCTATTATTGCTCTATTCCTTCACAAATAAATTCTTAATCATGTACAAGTGATTATTAAAGAGATGATAGTAAAATTTGTGAATTTTATGTTATTCAGTAATAAATTAAAATTATTTTGAACTCTTTTCTAATGTCTCTTAGATTATGCATAATAATTAGAGAGATGAACTTCATATCGTACTTTAATTAAAATCAGTAAATGTTTTTTCTTTGATTGCTCTACTCGAATATTTTTAATTGCTAATGTATTGATTTCGATTAAAATGACTGAACTATGAATATATTGATTATTGATTAATTCATAAATTGACTAATATATTGATTATTGATTAATAAGACTTTGTATTCTACAACAAACAACATGCACCTTTTTCTATTGTTTGAATCAAAAAGAACAAATTAATGTTATTTGTCAAAGTTTCTATATTTTTATTGTTTTTCCTTAAACTCATGCTTATGTCTTAAATTTCTTGAACTTAATATGAGAACTTATATTGAATTTATTAATTTTAATGTGTCATCGAACCAATCTAGAATTGCATCGTTTTGCAATTGTGCTAAATTGTGGAAAAATGAAATCAAGGATGAAAATGTCAAATGACAAATAAAGGAGAAACATATGCAAAATTGAGAGAGACAACTGTCAGAAAAAAGAAAATGAGAGAGACAACTGATACCTCTGTGTTCTTTTCATATGCTTTTTAGCTTCTTATGAAAAAAATTGGCCTGTCTATCCAATTTTATTTTAGAAAAAAATGGTTAAATAGATTTGGCCTAATAAAATTCACAAAACTACAGTCAATTTCTGATTCTATATGGCCATAAGATGTAGTCACTTTTATAATTATTAGGACAATGTATACTAATTGAATGCATATATTACATATTTTGTAGTATATATGCAATCAAAATCTTAGATTTAATAAAGAATAATAGAATATTGATGTTTGTTAAAACTTGAGTGGAGGCATGTGGTGGTAAGGTGGGTCACATGTCCTGATCCAAACTAATTGTGAGAATATGTTTGTGCAATTATACCTATCATAAAAAAAAAATTGCAAAAAACAAATGTTTGTTTTTAGTATAATTAGAAAAAAGATGAGGGTTCAAATGCGCCATCATTTTGTGTTCCAATATGCTTCACATTATTTATCTCTGTTTTCAAAGTCCGAAGTCGATATAAACTGTTCAATATGATCTTCAAAATAAAATATACTTGGAGATCAAATTTTATATTTTTTTTATATTTTTTTAACTATTTTTATATAGGTACAATATCACTTTAGAACTATTTTTTTTTTCCACCTTGATTTTCATAATAAATAATGAAGTAGAGGGGCTTTTGGCCTTATTATAATTTTTTAATCAAACTCTCTCATTTTACACTAAGATCCTCTCTATTCCATTTGGTTGGAATATCTAATTCCATAGGTGTACGGAATTGGCTATTTAATTTCTAGTGGTGGGGGTGGAATAAAAATATCTCATCATCTTTACAATTATATTAATTCGACCTAACCGAACAAAAATGGAATAAAGTGAAAAGGCTACTTGTACTCCTCTATTCCTAATTTCATTGTAGCCGAACACCACCTTACTTGTAATGGATTAATTAATTAATTAATTAAGCTTTGATACAATTGCCGTGAATAACTTTTCTGAATATTTTATGTCATGAATTCTTCATCTTATACGAAGATAAACTCAAAACATTATACTTTATTGTGAACATTAATTTACTAGTGAAAAAAAAATCATCTGTTAGAAAACAATTAAAACATTCTTACAGAATATTGATAGTAATAAATAAAGTTATGACATGTTATAGGAAAATTTGAAAATAAATTTCCTACAATTCCGAGATGCATGAACAATAACCCTGAAATCTCTACAATTCAAATCCAATCGTTGATTTTTTTCGAAAACGCATCTCGAAACAGCTGGTTTTTTATGCACGCATCTCGAAACAATTCGATAGCTGAATTCAAATTACAGGAATATCAGAATTATTATTCATGCTTCTCAGATTACAGCAGATTGGGATCCTCAGAATTTATAGAAAATGAAACCCTCTCCTGTAAAAATATGTTTGATTGCACTTGCATTGACTTGTCATTCAAGGAATAGAGAGAGAAAGAGAGAGGTGGTTAGGTGGGCCAGAGAATAGAGAGGGTTTGTGATTTGTGTGGTGTGTTTTTGTGATTGCCAGCTCTATACATGAACTGTTAACAATGATCATCCAACCACCAACCTGAGTTGTTCTATGTATTAATTATTATTCATCAAAAGTGCAATAATAATAATTTTATTGCATATATTAATCACCTATCCTAAATTCCTAGAGGCACGCTGAGTCGCAGAGACAATGCCACCTCTCACAGAATCAAAGAGAAATTGCTCCTTTTTACTGGTAAAATAGGCTAGGGTACTTTACATAACATATCGCATGTTGATCCGTATTATAAATCATTTGATCTCTGTATGAATATGTATTTGTATATCAAAATTTATATTTTTTTTAGATAATAGAAAATCATTTGATCTAAAGTCTGTAGAATATTAAAAAACAGTCATTTTCTATCTATCTAAAAAAATTATAAAATAATTCTGAAGAATGTAAAATTTAGTATGCAAATATATTTTTACATAGAAATCATGTTGAAAAGTTCCACTTTGAAAACAAATGCAGTACCATAGCCTCACCCAAATAAATTTCTTTCCAATCAATACAACCAGTGACAGGCATTGTACCAGTACTGAACGGTACCAGTGACAAGCTCTTGTTGTAATCTTTGGAATTTAGTGACCAGATAGGAATCTTTTTCTGATCAAAGGACAACCTCTGAAAAGATAGAAGACCTAAGATTCTTAGTAATGACCTGTGGAAATTAAATGATATCAGAATATCAGATCGAAGAAAATTTTCATATATATAATATGCCCCCTCCATTCTCGAACGCTAAAATTAAATAAATAATAATAACACACTACAGTATTCCATGTAGAAATATCACAGACCTTTCATGAAATATATTTAAAGAAAAGGAAAGTAAATAACAAAACAAAAGGCAAGCTAATTACATACACAAACCATTTCCCTCAATTTTGAAACACCCAATCAAAACAGAATTTATTTGTGAAACCACAAATTAATTGCTGCCTTTCTTCTTGAGAAAACCCCCAACTTTCTTAAATAAAGTCTTCTTCTTCTGAGGGTCATTTTTCTTTCCATTTTCAGTCGCTTTTTCGCTCGAATTGTCATCCAAATTCGAATCCAAATCCAAATCATCCACATCCAATCCATTTTCTTCTTTCCCATTCGACAAATCCCACATTTTGGACACAACTATCACCCCCTCCTCTTCTACAATGCCTTTTCCATTCTCTTCAGATTTTGAATTATCGATCTTGTTCCCGTTCTCGAGTTCTTCACATTTTTCCGATGCAACCGTTTCTTGGTTTTTTCTCTCACCATTTTCTTGAACAAACATATCTCTTAGTCTTTCTTTCTCCTCTAATCTCTTCTTTAAACTCTCACTCTCCTCCTGAGCCTCTACCAATGCCTTCTCCAATTCATTTACTTTAATCTCTACCTCTCTATATTCACTTTGTAACTTTTCATTTTCACCCCTTTTAAGATCTAGTTTGCTCTCAACCTCCTTTAATGATTCTACTGCCTCATCTCTCTCTAACTTAATTTTAACAGTTTCTTCCTCTGATTTCCGTACCGACTCCATGAAGCCCATCTCTTTTTCATACCATTCATCATTTGATCCCCTAGTCTCCTTTTCCAATTTCTCAACTGTTTTCTGCAAACAAACCCTTTCGTAATTTGCTTCATCTAACATAACTTCATAGCTCTCCTTGGTGTTCTTCAGATTCAAATTTAATTCTTCAATTTCAGAGCGAGCTTTATCAAGTTCCTCACTTTTACTCAAAAAACTTTCTCGTGCCTCCCTTGCCTCAGCTGACACCTCATGCAATGCTGAAGCCAAATCATCCATAGCTTTCTTAACCTTCTCCAATTCATCTTTACTAACGGCTAACTCCTCAATTAGCTCATTTCTCTCTCTAGAGATTTCCTCAATTCTGGCACTAGTGTCCTTTTCTTTCTCAATGGCTTCGGTTTTGGCTTCCTCTACAGTCTGTAATTTCAATTTCAAATCACCAATTTGTGATCTCAATGAGAGGGCCTCTTTCTCCATTTCCAAAAGTGTTTGACTAGAAATGTCAATTTCACCCTTATATTTATCCAATTCAACCTCCAGTGAACCAATTTTGTCACGAAGTAAAGAGCTCTCGACCTCTTTCTCTCTTAACAAAATGGTTTTCTGCTCCAAATCTCTAATGGTCAAATTGAGAGATTCTTCTTTCAATTTGTTGAACTCTTCAGTTTCATCTAACTTAATTTGCAAAACCTCCGCTTTCTCTCTCCACTCAGCCAGCATCTTTTTCAAATCGTCCTCTGAATTTCTCAAATTGGAAATCTCATCCTTCAACCCTTGGATCAAAATTTCAAATTCAGCTAATTTTTCCTCAGCTCCTTTACCTTTCTCAACCTCAACCATAAGCACCGCAATTTCATTATCTAACTCATTTTTCATCTCTTCTTTCTCTCTCTCTTTCTTCATCACCTCCTTGTCAAAAGCCTCCTGTATCCTTTCCATCTCCCTCGTAAGAATCGACACTTTTTCGACATTAACCTCAGCAATTTTCTCTGAATCCTCTGCATGGGAAATTGCCATGTTTTTTGCATCCAAAGCCCTCAAAAGCTCCAGTTTTACCTTTTCAAGCTCTGTTGTTATCTCCGCCAGAGAGACCTTATCTATTTCCTGTTGGCTTTTAATCTCATCATATTTTCTCCTCCATTCTTTCTCTCTCTTTTTTGCATGTTCCAGGCTCGATTCCAGGCTCGATTGTTCCAACTCGATTGCCCGAATTTTCTCAACATCAGGCGCCTCTTCAGATTTCTTTTGGTCTAAAAGAGCCACCCTCAGCTTCTCTTTTGCTTCTTCGGTTTCATTTTTCAATTGGTTGAGCTTCTCATTTGCTTCTTCGGTTTCATTTTTCGATTGGTTGAGCTTCTCTTTTGCATCTTCGGTTTCATTCTTCGATTGGTTTAGCTCGTCTAGGGCTTTCTTTTTCTCATTTTCAACTAAAATAAGTTGGTCTTTGGTTTTGTTCAATTCCTCTTGGAGGGATGACAACTGGGATTGAAGCTCGGATTGTTTCACAGATGATGTTTTTTTCTGTCATAGATTCAAAGAACTTTACATTTAAAAATTGTACCAGAAGCAAACTTTGGAACAGGCAAGTGCATTATCAGTATATGATACTACAATGCTTATTATAATCTTGCAAATGAGGTGCATTAATATGGTTCCATAATGCACGAAAAGAAACTTAGTATTCAGGTGGTAGAAAGTTCGAGTCATGCGATTCTACAGATAACCTTAAACAAACAAAACTTGACAAAGTGCCAATTGTTTAACTTCAAATTACATAAACCAGTCTCAAACATTAAAAGTTTTAAGTCATTTGCATTAAGTTCAAAATCATTGGTGATGCTTATCTTCAAAAACCTACGAAAATAACAAGAAAAACTTGAATTTACCTCTGGTGTAGTGTTAAGCTGAGAGACAGTCTTAGATGATCTATTGCTTGGAGGTTTCGATTCATTTGAACCAGGTGATTTGGTATGAACAGGAGAGGCCGATTTCGGGCTTGCTTTATTGGGACCAGCAGGCTTCGGGCTTAGTTTATTTGATCCGAGCGGCTTTGTGCTCGATTTGGTGCTCCCTTTAGTAGTTGGAGGTGTCGATTTATTGTTTGATGCTTCGGTTAAGCCAGATCTGCCATTTAATTATCCAATTTGTCAGAATGAGTATGCTATTGATTAAATGCTACATTTGTTATACTCCAAACGATCAACCGAAGTACAGATTGCAAATGAAAAGCAATGCAATGGGGAAGAAAGAAAAAGTGCTTATAACAATATTATAAATCCAGAGTAAGGATTATTGCTCAGGGGATAAAAAGGTAACTAGAGATCTGAAGTTATTTTAATTTTTTTTTTACGGGTGACAGCGAAATAAAGCTAACATGCATAATTATTTTCTTAAATTTTAGCAAATCCATAGAAACGCCTCTAAATCGAAACCCACTGAAAAAGTTGTGAAGAATCCAAAACAAAATAAGATGAACTTTCACAAGAAATGGGACAATCCAACCCAAACACAGAAAGAATACTAGCAACAAAAATATCAGAAACGAAACTAAAATAATAAAAAAAATAATCCCGTAGTCAAGAATCCTCTCTCTCTCTCTCGTTTTCTCAAGGTAGAAAACAAAAAAGTATCAGATCAAATCGAACAAGCCAAAAATCCCTATAGAAAGAAATCTACTCAAATCTAGGAGAGATAAACAGATCAAGACCAGTGCTACTCACTTGGATTTCGACGCCATTGGATTACGAGAGAGAAAAATCCAAAAGTTCCAATGGAGCAGTCAGTCCCTCCTCTCTCTCTCCCTCTCTCTCTCTCTCTCTATTGAGAATAGTGAAGAGGATAAAAGGTACTAAACAGCTAAAGTATTAAGAATAAGATCTGTCATGATTTCATACTTAGCTTGAATTAGCAGTTGCTACCATCACACCCACACCCCTACTTAACAAAACTTACCTTTTAATAATTTAATAAGGATAAAAATATATTCACACCCAACTTGTGTTTCTGCTGTTGGCTGTAATCATGACCGACAAGTTATATACCAATTTTTTTATAGACAGCTAACTATTCCAACTATTACACGACATGAAATGACACCCCAATATATTTTAAAATTCAATTCTAAGCAATATTATCATTTTTGACAGATTTTATATTTATTTTCCATTATGTCAATATTGCATGTAAGTATATTAAGAGAAGGGATCCAGTTCCACTTACACTATTTTTTTTTGTGACATCGGATCACACTCTATATTTTTAAAATCTAAACGGTCGACCCAAAATGTTGAACGTGATGGATATGTTAAAATGTATTTGCATATCAAATTTTATATTTTCTATATTTTTTTTTATTAAGATGGATACAAAAATTTAATAGTCTGAAAACAACAATTTTGTAAAATACTTAATAAATAGTAAAAAAATTCAAAAAAATGTAAAATTTGATCTGCAAGCATAGTTGAATATATTCATCATGTTGAACAGTTTGGATCGACTGTTTGGATTTTGAAAGCTTTAAAAATGTAGTATATAATCCGGTGTAACAAAAAAAAAGGTAATTGGATTCCTCCTCGTATATTAAATAATTTAAATCTGTGTATTTAATTCTGTAATACTAAAATTATGGAGTACTGGGAATTTTACAACTAAGCCCATATGTACAATGTAAATTGTAACAAGTCCAGTTTAGAAAAGTTAAAGGTCTGAAGTGCAAAACAATCCGAAAGTTGTACACTCTGTTTCCAGATTCTGCAAATCTTGCTGATTCCACAAATTATATATTTTCGTACAGGCTGTGTATACTAATTTATCTGGATAAAGTATTTAGATTTATGGTAAATAAATAATTTATGAACTCACTTAATTTAAGGTTTGCTAAATAAAATTAGTTCAATTATAAAAATATTGAAGTGTTGACATAAATATAATTGGATGTCAGTATAATATGAATGTTAACTGCCAAGTAGGGGTGTCAATGGGTACGATATGGGTCGGGTGGAGACTTTTTCATACCTGTACTCCGTTATGATAACGAAAAAATATTTACCCTTGTCCGTCTTTTCGAATACGGTACGGGTCGGATAAATGGATAAAAAAATACCATTGACATTTCATTTGTTCTTTCAATAAAATACTTTTCAAAACAAGAAAAAAAAAAGAAAATAATAATAATAAATACAACTAACTTGTATTATGAAAATTTAATAAAATACAAAACTTTATTGTATCATGTATCATCTTCATCCATATATATATATATGAGGAGGGATCCAATTACACCCTTTTTTTTGACACATCATGACACCGTTTTTTTTATAGGTTAATTTTGCGATTTCAAAATCCAAATAGTCGATCCAAATCGTTCAACATGATTGATATACTAAAATGTGCTTGGAGAGCAAATTTTATATTTTTTTGAATTTTTTTACTATTTATTAAGATGGTTACAAAATCGCTGTTTTTTAATGGTCCGAAAACAACGATTTTGTAACCATCTTAATAAATAGTAAAAAAAATAAAAAAAAATGTAAAATTTGATCTCCAAGCACATTTTAGTATATCAATCATGTTGAACGGTTTGGATCGACTATTTGGACTTTGAAAATGGTATGTGTCAAAATGTGTCAAAAAAAAGGTGTAACTTGATCCCTCCTCTATATATATATAGATATATATATAGATAGAGAGAGAGAGAGAGAGAGAGAGAGAGAGAGAGAGAATTGGGCTATGGTACTCTATAGAGTAAAACAAGTTTTTACTCTATCCCACTATATTTCTATTTTAAAAATTCAAACATCCGATCCGAACCGTTTAATATGTTCTTCATATTGAAATGTGCTTGGAGACCAAATTTTATATTTTTTTAGAATTTTCTTACTATTTATTAAGCCACATTGAAAATCGCAGATCTGATGGTCCATAATTTTTTACTGTTCACAGTGGATCTGTGATTTTCAAAGTGGCTTAATAAATAATAAAAAAATTCAAAAAAAATGTAAAATTTGGTCTCCAAGTACATTTCAATATGAAGAACATGTTGAGCGGTTCGGATCGGCTATTTGAACTTTGAAAATGGAAATATGGCATAGAGTACAAACACGTTTTACTCTATAGAGTACCATAGTCGGACTCATATATATATATATATATATATATATATATATATATATAGTAATGCTATTATGCATTGCAAATTAAAGCACCCGCTTTAATTCGCGCTCATTTTGCGATTTTCAAAGTTCAAATAGCCGATCCGAACCGTTAGATGTGTTCTCCATATTGAAATGTGCTTGGAGACCAAATTTTATATTTTTTAGAATTTTTTTACTATTTATTAAGCCACTTTGAAAATCGCTGATCCAACGGTTTCACTGTTCATTATGAGCCACCGTTGGATCAGCGATTTTCAAAGTGGCTCAATAAATAGTAAAAAAATTCCAAAAAATGTAAAATTTGGTCTCCAAGCACATTTCAATATGGAGAACACATCTAACGGTTCGGATCAGCTATTTGAACTTTGAAAATCGCGTTATGAGCGCGAATTAAAGCGGGTGCTTTAATTCGCAATGCATAATAGCATTACTCTATATATATATATATATATATATATATAGAGTGACTAATATGATTTTAGTAGCATATGGGCCGAAGTGCTTACGGTCCAAATTTGAAATTTCAAAATCCAAAAAGTTGATCTAAACCGTTAGATGTGTTCTCCATATTGAAAAGTGCTTGGAGACCAAATTTTACATTTTTTGAAATTTTTTTGCTATTTATTAAGCCACTTTGAAAATCGCTGATCCAACGGTGGCACTGTTGGGTTAAGCCACCGTTGGATCAGCGATTTTCAAAGTGGCTTAATAAATAGCAAAAAAATTCCAAAAAATGTAAAATTTGGTCTCCAAGCACTTTTCAATATGGAGAACACATCTAATGGTTCAGATCGACTTTTTGGATTTTGAAATTTCAAATTTGGACCGTAAGCACTTCCGCCCATATGCTACTGAAATTATATTAGTCAATATATATATATATATATATATATATATATATATATAGAGTTGAGCTAACTTGCTTTGGGAAGTAAAGAGGGTTCTTTACTTCCCGCTCAAATCTCTATTTTCAAAATTCAAATAGTCGATCCAAACCGTTAGATGTGATCTCCGTATTGAAATGTGCTTGGAGACCAAATTTTACATTTTTTGGAATTTTTTTACTATTTATTAAGCCACTTTGAAAATCGCTGATCCAACGGTTTCACTGTTCAAACAGTGAAACCGTTGGATCAGCGATTTTCAAAGTGGCTTAATAAATAGTAAAAAAATTCCAAAAAATGTAAAATTTGGTCTCCAAGCACATTTCAATATGGAGAACATGTTGAGCGGTTCGGATCGACTATTCGAACTTCGAAAATAGAGATACGAGCGGGAAGTAAAGAACCCTCTTTACTTCCCAAAGCAAGTTAGCTCAACTATATATATATATATATATATATATATATATATAAAATTTTATTTTTAAAAATTATCTTATACGAAAACGGATAAGATAACAGAAAAAAAAAATCGTTACCCACTTATTCTTACCTGCACCCGATAAGTTAATAAAAAAAAATCTTACCCTTACCTGTATTTTCGGATAAGATACGGATCAGGTAAACACGTAAAAGGGTGCTATTGACACCCTACTGTCAAGATATGTGCCATTGTAATGAAATATTAATCTATGAATAATGAGAAGAGATCAAATACTCGCTTTCATGTTGTTCCATTGACTATTGCCCATCTTTAGTTTTGGCATCTTATTTCAAATGACAACTTTAATGTCCATCTTGTTATACTTTACTAATAATGCATTTATTTTAGAAATTTATAATAACTTGAAACTCGTTTTCTACTAGAGCAAGAAGCTGAAAAATTTGTAATCTCATGCCAATAATTTTATGCATAAGTTGTTTTCATCTTTGGTATTTTAAACTCCAAAGTGAACGCTAGTTCTTATTATTTTTGGCGTGAATATTCTTAATTTACCAAATAACAAGATGAACATATAATAGTTATTGAATTTGAATTTGAATTATATATGCCAACAAAAATCACATACTAAAGAACAACGGAAATTTGATTTCATCTAGTCATCAATTAAGTGAGAATTAAACGGTCAACATATTCATTAATGTGCTGCACCTGACTCTTCGATCTGTTCTCCAAATGAGATAATAGGACCATATTATTCTAAATTTAAATGTTGGATTTTTCATGCACAAATATCAATACAGACAAACTGTTAGATTTGAAATAACAGAGTCCTGTTATTCCATTTGAAGAACAGCAGAGTCGGATCCTAATGTGCTAATGACGCCTTCTTTGGAAAAAAATCAATCATGAAATTACAAATTTTGTCCGAACACAACACATCATGCAACTCTTGTTGATCACGTGACGTGTCTCCTCTTGATTGAAAATACCACAATACGTCATGTCGCGTAAACCAATTTCATCACATCACCTGACTAATTTTTTTTCAAATAACATGACGTGATCAAGTTATAACATATTAATCACATCACGTCACCTAATATTTTTCTTTCATTATTTAAATAATACTGGTAGGATTTTAGTTCACAAGGTCCAAATACGGACCATAAAACTCTCATTACTGCTACATAGAGAGTCCAAGTTCAAGGCCCAAGGCCCAAATTAAGAGAGAGCCTTCATACCGATCTGCGCCGTCCATTTAAAACAAGGATGGAGCGTCCAGATCTCAGCAAACTCGGGCGTCGCCCAGTCGCCATCAAGAGGCCCCAAGGCGTATAGAAATGAGGTCTAGAGACATTAAATGATAGCAATAAATGAGAATTAACCAATCAATACCTGTCACTTTAAATGTGGGGTTGCTGTCTTGCTGATGGATTCATTGGATCGGATCATATAAATCGGTATGTTCCATACATATCCAACAAAAAATTAAATATTCAAATATGATCCATGTCTATTATATTAGTAGATTTGAAATTAAATTTCAGATAACTTTTTAAGAACACTAAAAGTTAAACCTTGGGTGATATTTTCTTTTACTTATTTCTCAAGGTAGTCAATTATTAACAATTTCTTCTCACTATAAATAACAAAATTTTCGAATCATAATCTCTCTGGAACAAGAGCAAGAAACTAAAAAAGTAGACAGACTAAGAACATAAATTGTATTCATAGTAAATGGTATGATTAATTTTAATTAGAGTATTTTGAACATATATGAACTTCAATATCTGTTATATGACTAAGTGTAATTAGATAACTTCATTATCATACTAACTTTGAATATAGTTCTAGAAAAAAAAAATACAAGATGTTTCGTAAATATTGTTTACTAAATTATTAATGAAAGAATGAAGAATTGTACCGTTGTAAATATTGTATTTGTGAGTCGCAACTGAAAAATTATAAAAAAGAGTTGGGGTGAGAGAGGCTCGAACTCTCGACCTCAGGATTACTCAGTAGCTATGAGACCTACGCGCTAGCCAACTGCGCCACCACCCCTTTGTGATTATCTTCGTCAATATATTATATAATTATAGATATCTATTTCATGCATAATGCACACAAGTAAAACTAAAGGATGGCTGCTTTAGTACAGAAAAATTGTTTGCCTTTTGAACTTTAATTTAAATGAAATCCATCACTTGGTTGCTATTTAATGAAACGATTAGTGTTTGGTCTTAACTCTTAAGTATCAGATAATTTGAAGAAAAATCAAATGCGTATTTGCTAGCTCTCATATTGTTTCTCGGATGTATTAATTGAAAACTACGGAAGTAAATTAAATAATTTGATATATGCGCGAATAATTCAAGGACAGATGATTTATTCGTTTATCATGTGTTTGTCGCTCAGTGAAAACCAATTATTAAGATGTTACATGCAAACCTCATTACTGCGGTCAATAGTCACGTGACAGCACAATTCTCATCTGCTAAATTGAGTGAATTGTAATAGTTAGCCTTAGCCACATTTTTCTAAAGAGGTGTGAATTTAAATGCTATGAATGACATTTATTATTTATAACGATTCAGTTCCCAACAAGACCGCACAGTCGTTTAATCAAAGTAGAAAGAAATTAATCGCATACAAGTACTATCTCACGTTCCTCAAAATATGAATACACCGACATATACATCTAATTTCTCTAAACACATCCACTGCCCGTTCGGCCATCCCTCTCTAATGAAATATGATTCCTTTTGCAGGGTTTCATGTCGACATTTGCAGGGGCATACATACAACTAATCCATACAAAATGGCGTTAAAAAGACGAGTATTCCTAGCTACAATCAAACAATTCGTTGCCTCTTGGGAGCTTCATGACCAGGGGGGAGGAACTGGAGGAGTCCAATCCTTCTCTTGCTGTTTGCCATCAGGCTCAGTGACCTCTTCACACTCTTATCTACTACTTTTTCTGTAGGCTTTGCATGATTAGCTGGATGAGAGAGATTAACTTGAGGGGACAGAGAGGCACTTTCTTTCTCTAATTTCTCTTCAATTCCTCTGTTTGGCTTTTTCCCCCTTACTGTTCCCATCATGGCTTGTGGTACAAATTGTGCCTCCTCTTTGTCCTCTGCAAAGCAGACACTCCAAAATTAACAATTTACTAAACAGATTTCGGTGGTGTTAATTAGGTCTGCAACCAATATTTTTTGTGGCCCAATTCAGTACTTTTTCAATCTGGGCCTTAATTTTTTTTGTAAAAAGATTTATCCTTTCAAATGTAACCAATAACGGTACACACCAGTCGGGATCAGTGCTACTTTGACCAGCACCTCTTATCCATGAGTTTATATATATTAGCCAATGTAGTACCATGTTAGTTTGAAAGTTGTTACTGCTTACCAGGCAGGTCTTCTATATCAAAAAGTCCAGCCAGATTATTAATAACAGATCGAGGTGGTGTAGGGGGCTTCGGCACATCAGATTCATCGCTCATTTTCTCTTTCACATGCAGAATAGGAGTTGGCTTATTACCAACTGGGCTGAGCCCCTCGTCGGAGGGAGAAGGTTGGTCCTGGCCAATGCTCTGGAGCACCGAAACTGGAGACCCATCAGAGGTATCACCTACTAGGCTCAGTGAATCTGTTTCTTTAATCAAGGTAGAGAACCATGGTGACGTTCCTTTCTTCACGTAGAAGAGGATATAAGCTGTTTGTTGTAATGCATCAGACTCAGATATAGAGGTAACCTGTTATCAGAAAAATATATAAGACTCAAAAGAGAAAGACACGGGCTTTGGCTTTTGGAGGCTTTTTATGGCAAAAAAAGAGTACATAGAGTTTGTTTTTTTACATCGTATCATTATTTTCCCATGACCTTTGTTATTTAAACAGGAAAAATACCATATTTAAAAGAACGACAGATAGTTTCATAAAATATTCATTTGCCTCTGCGATCAAAGAGCTTTTCTTGGATCAATTGTCCCTTCCATTACTTTAGCATAGAGGTGGTGATTGGTGAGTTTATGGTTCAGGTTCGGGTATTTTTGGTTCTCAGGCCATATTTCGATATATATCTTACAAAACAATGATCAAGGTCGCAGGTGTCGAGAAATGAGATGGAAAAGGAGGAAAAGAAACAGAATTAGAAGGGAAGGGATCTAATTTAGAAAAGGAATCCATTCTTATCTGCTCTTTTCATAAGGTCTAAATAGGTTAAAAGTCTGATAGGATGACAAAATGGAACAAACAGTTCTTCAAAAAAATTTAACCCACAGTTTATACTTGTGTTACTTGTACCTTTCTCTTCCTCTTTTGCAAACATAACACATCATGGGCATTTATGAAAATGCTAGGAAAACCATGTATTTTTTTTCAAAAGAAAATGAAACCAGTAACTTTTGTTTTAGTATGGACTTGCCTGGGAGTCATCAAAATGGTGCCACGATGTGGGAGAAGAACGGATATTGCACACGTAATGACCATAGTAGAACGAACCTCTGTGCTCCACTATTCCATATAGTTCATATATCACTTCCTCCTGTCATTCAAACAGAAGAGTACTATATAAGCCCATCCTTCCCCATGCCCAATAAAAGAACAATGTATAATAAAATAAACAAAAATAAATGAAAACCAAATACCATAGACCTACATGATCCTCATCGAGGTATTATCTGTCTTATACTACCAACTATTTTCTTTTTCTCTCTCGTCACCAGAAAAGGAAAAAAAGCAAGAACAAACAAGTTCCATGAAATTCAAGTACCTGGCCATCTTCCCATAATGGCATTATCTGACTCAACTGAATATTAGCTACCATGAAAAATAATGGTATCGGGCAAGCTTTATATTTAGCTCTGCAAAACCTCAAAAAACAGGGGACCCCTCGAGTTTTGTTATTTATCTTCTCTGGGGAGACTTGAAGATGAGACAAAAAACAACATTTCTCATGCTTCAGTGCATCATCCATAATATTTCTCATTTTACAAGCATACTATGAAATTTTGAGGTTTTGTACAACAACAGATGAAGTTTAGAAAAGAAAAAACAACTTACATCATCACTGCTGCTCAGGAAGGGGTTCAAATCAAACTCGACAGGGTACTGCACAAACTTGTCAATTTTCTCAAGCGACAAGCCGTCATTCTTAAACCTCTTGAGGTGCAGTGCTAGCACCTGTGGTGGTTCATGTAACTTAAGCTGCTTCTCCATTTTTAACACCTGGTTCTTGCACCCTTCGCATGTGAACTTGACATCAGGATCCTCTATGGCCTCCACTTGTGTGAATGAGCATAGTGCATCAGGGAGGGTATTAACTGAGTCACTGTTGATTTCGAGGCTTAGGTCAAGGAATGGCTCAAAGGTGTCTGAGCAGTGGCCACACTCGCCACATCTTAGCTGAAAGGTGGTGCCACTTAGATTAGTAATAGAATAATTGTACCATAGTTCAAATGTAAGGTTGTACATTTAAATGTCAGTTCTGATAGTCAGGGTTACAACAATTTAGTACTAAGGATTAAAGAGCGAGATTTATGTACTAGTCAGCTTTTGCTATATTGGCTTGAGCACTTATTTAGCCCCTTTTGTTTGTTATTTCTTTTTTATTTTTTATTAATTTTAATTCCTATTACATAATGTAGGGTAAATTGAGATTACACAGTTGCAGCATGCTTCAGGCAAAAATGTTAAAATTGAGCCTTAACCGTATGATTTCAGTTTAAAAGAGGTTTGTTGGCTAAATTGAGGCTAAATCATATCAGGGCTAGATGAATCTCAATTGAGATTTGAAGGTACATGGATACTTAATTTGAGATAAATTACAGCTCCAGTACATTTCTGAGGGCCAGATAAACTTAATTCAAGAAATTTGCACAATTATAGTTTACTGGCCTAAATTTTTTAGGATAACTACAGTTTGATTGAATTAAAAATTGGGTTTAAGTACCTGACTTCTTAGGCAGCCTCCAAACACCTGTTTGACAATGCTCTTTTTGTCAATGGAGGATTTATTATTTCCCATTAATTCGAGATCTAGAGAACTGCTATCTAAATTATCCAAGAAACAGCGTAGAAATTCATGTGCATCAGCTTGTTCTCCCGCCACAAAGTCAGATGATAGTTCTATCAAACCCTAGTTAAGGATTCACACTTACACCAGCAAAAAAAGAACCCAAAAACTTATAGAAACAAAAATTATACTGGAATTTTTGTCTATCTTGGCTGATTTGCAGGCAACCTAATGTATTTACCTCAACAATACAAATCCATAATTACCTAGAAAACCTGCAGAATTCACGTATATCTATGTAAAATGAGAAATATTGTGAATACTTTTTCTTCCTTGTTTTTAAGGGTGTGCTCCAGAAATTAAAAAGAAAGGGAGGGAAGTGCGAGCTACCCTCCAAATTGGGGATAGAGATTGGAGGGAAAGGTGTCCATTTTTGTGCCTTAGTTCCCCCCCTTCTCTCCCTTCCTCTTGGTTCCCCTCCAAAATTTTAATTACTGGAGCAGGCAAAATTGCTCAAGAAACCCGGTCACCCCTCCCCTTCCCTCCCGTCACAAATTCACATGGTTTCATTCTTGGAACATGCAAATGGAAGGATATTCTGGGTACTTCAGATGTATTTCAAGTGCACAGAAGATACTGTTTAGGTTATATGTTATCATATTGCAAACAAGTCCAACAATTAATAATAAATGAAAGGATACTGCTTAGGTTGTCTTTAAATTTTTCAGGCCAAAGTATAGAGCCAGAGCCTCTAATTGATTTCTCTATATGCTCTTTGAATGCACAGAAAGAGCAGAATCCGTCATCACCATCATCCTCTGCACAAGGATATAACTTCAGAAATTGAGAAGGGTTACATACCATGTTATCCAATGACATAGCCCAACAAAGAGCAAAAGCAATACACATAAAAGTGTACATACAAGGATCAACTTCTGCATTTCTTATAATTATTGCTTAGTTTTGGGTAATAATATTATATCTGCTCTGAACCAAAGTATATTATATCCACAATATGCAAATAATCAAAGATCATATCCTTGTCAAGTTAGATACCGTTAAAAGTTAAATATGTGGATATGAATACAGATATTATCACTGGACTTTTGGAAGCAGACAAGAAAATGTACATGGAAATTCTCATTATGTCAGGAATACATACAGGTTTTGATTTATGTGCATGAATATATTTTAGAGTTTTAGTGGCAATAATTTCATTACTGAACCATAATTGATAGTTCAATACATAATATGACCTTGTGTTTTATTATTAAGATAGATATTTTGTTTTTTAAGTTCAAATAAAATAATTATAATATTCATATTATTGTTCAATAATTTTTGTTGCTAAGCTTCTGTATGCAAATTATAAGTTCTTGAGGCATACTTGCCTATTACTTGTATTTAGTAGTATCTATTTGTAACATTGAAACCATACTTGTCTATGACTCCATCCATACTGTTGTTATGATATTATCATATAACGAGTAAATTACACAACAGATTATAAAGTATCACTCATTTATCATTTTGTTAATTGGGTGGTACTTTCAACAAGTAGGCTTCGATCACTATCCTCCAATATCACCCTGACCTCAGTACAGACAGGTTATATTTAACAAATAGGCACTCCTTAGATACAGTTCTTTTAATTTTGAAAGGAAAAAAATTCCAAAAGCCAAAAAAATCAGCACACTTACGGCATGGGAGGGAATGTTTGGCCAAACAAATCTTCTCTGCAAGTGGTACGGTATGGGTTATACATTGAAGCACTGCATTCAGAAAACAAGTATTTCCCAAATTTTGAAGAGCAGCACCCTTCACATTTGAAAAGATAATTCATTAAATTTCTCAAATTAAAGAAGATTTATTGCCATTGAAGTTTGCCATAAAACAATTTTCTTACCACTCTACTAGGTTTTTTATGTCGAGAGAAGAATGAGAAGCTGTTGCATCTTTTACTGACTCTCTGGTCTAACTCATCCTGGTAAGTATGAGACAGAGAAGTCAGGACGTAATTATACAAGAAAGAAAAACAAAACAAAAAGAACTGTAGCCCTCGTACAATATAGTAACAGTAGCAAGATAGTACCAAGAGTTCAAAGACTATGAAACAAATCAAGAACGGATATCAGGAGATTACAAATCAAGGTTGCATGAACTAAAAGTAACTTTTTAGTATACATCAACCAAGGTATTTGAATATCTTTTTAAAATCAAGACAGTACAAAACTTTGATAGGAAAATTTGAGCATATTAAAGGGACTTACAGATCAGAAATCAATTAACAGCACAGATCTGAAGGAAAATTAACTAAAATTATTGATAAGTCCCTAAAGAGACTGGCAGAGTTGATGAAGTGCAAAAAAAAAAAAAAAACAAATTTCTCCGGAATTGTCACAGATCCATTGGTTAAACTTCTAATGGATCCCTAAATAAAAACAAAAATTAACAATTCTCTTAAATTAACTCAAGAAAATAGTAATGGCTTACAGATGGGGTGGCTGAGGGAAGAAGCGGCTCCTCCATTGAAGATCCGAGATTTTTCTAGGGTTTTAAAACTAGAGACCTGTTTTTTTTTTCGCGGTTTATAATGGGAAACTGAGAAGAAATTATGGCGAAAGCGGTTTTAATCTTTCCGCGTAGGAAGCGAATTTGGGGAAGAGAAGTTGGGAGGGAAATTTCATGGATTTTAAAAAAATGGCGATCGCGCCATAGAATTTCGCTGTTTAGTATTGGAATAAGCGGGTTTCCTTCCCCCCAATTTTTGGTCGGAGATATTTTCAGTTAGCCCTTGCTCTTTCTTTATACTTGTTTCGTACCCAAGAAGAGCAACAAGACAACGAGTGATTTTAGCTATACGGTCCCTGTATCTATTTATATTATTTATAGCTAACAATTTTGGGTAAATATTTGAACAGGATGGTTTTAGCTTCATACAGCGCCCATGCGATTGAATTAAAACAGTACTGCTGCATATGGTTAGTGCGCTGCATGAAGCCTAAACTAGTACGTTAATATAGTTTCTATATATAGATGCATTGTTCTGGAATGATGAAAAATAAACTTTTTGCATGTAAAAAAAGGGGCCCTAAAACAGACCCATCCTTCAACGTGATAACTAAATTTTTAGAATTATTTAATTAAAATAGTATATCTTCGGTCTATTTCTCTTAATAAACTCAGAACCAAACTTTCCGATTAAATATTTTATATTTTTGTATTAACTTGTTTTTATATATAAGATACATTTTTTTTAAATTTATCCAATCATAATTAATGTTAACATATATTATATGTGCTATCTGGAGTGGATAGCCCGTATGCTGGAAGTAAACGAGTTGGGTTGAATCTCTCCTTATCTCGGTCGATAAGTCGAGATGATGCTGAAAAAATGAGTCTCTCCCTATCTAGGCCGATAGGTCGAGATGGTGAGGAGGTCGACTTACAGCGGGATGTAAACTGGCTAAATGAAAGAATTAAGAAGAGGGTATGAGATATTCTAACTCTTTCCTATCCTCTCTTAGTATGAGTTTTGTTGATGGAGAATTCGATCACCTTCTTAGGAAATATGAGGCTTTTTATACTCTAATCTCTAACCGTTTTTCTGCAGATCAATCGGAGAACGTGGGAACGGTTAGAAATCATGGGTGTAATTATGGAGATCGTGGTCATAACCATATAGATCGTGGGAATGGTCATCCCGCATATGGTGGTACAAGTCGTCATGTCGACATCAACTGATGACATGCCGAGCTCAAATGTGGGCTTCGACTTTGATGTTTTGTTAGGCTTTTCTTTCATATTCCAGGCTGACCTCTCAATCATAAAATCCGAGTCCTAGTTTTCCTTGAGCCCAAATGTAAATTAGAGCCTGTGTAACATGACCCTATCACTATAAATTTTTATCATATATATGGAAATCAGCAATTAGACTTTTGGTATTCGATTGAGGAAGGAAAGAGTTTTTATTTTATCGCACGATCAAGTTCCGCTATGCCGGAAAATGATAGATCATCCTGGTTCCGAATTTTATCCCAGTAATTTAGTGGTAAAAAAAACCCAACAAAAACAAAAAAAGACCTAATCGACAATTAGGCAGAAAAAAACAAATTCTTATATAACAACATGATGCCACATGAATCAATCCCATATAGATTCATTAAACATCTTGCCTCTCTGTCTTTAAGAATTTTCCCTTATAAACAAAGTGTCTTGGTGCCCATGTTAATTTAATTTAGACTTCTAAAGAATTTTTTATTGGATAGTTAATCCAAGTTCTGTATGCTTATTGCTAGGATTGCACTAGAATATGGTGAAAAAAAAAGTGGATAAATAAATGAGATTCTAAATCATGAAGTTAATCAGATGACATTTTCAAAAAGTCTATTTATACTTGAAAACACTTGACTGACGCTCACATTCTTATTATTCTTTCATTTTCTTCTTTCATTCCAAACATTACGAAGCAATGAATTATACCTTGAATCGTTCTAGCTAGCTCACTGATCGAAAATACGATAGATTGAAGCGCCCGCCGGGCCCAAAGCACTTCTCTACTCTCTTAGAAGGAAAGTGAACCGATTTTCCTGTTGAGAGCAAACTCTCAAGTTTGCAGCTCTACGAAACTGGTTTCTCTGGATCCATACCAGTTTCAATGGGTAATATGAAATATTTTACTACTTTAGATCTTTCCATATGTAACTTATCTGCATCCATTCCTCTACTACCTGTTTTGTTATCACAAATTTTATTTTACTGTTTTGTGACTTTTTCATTTATTAATAACTGAAGTTTATTAATATAATATCAATCTAAAAATATATTTTAGGAGAAATACTTTAACACATATTCTTGAAATTACTTGTTCTATTTTTATAACCGCTATAAATGAATTTTGAGTTTGTTCGCATGACTATTTTAAAGTACTTAATTCTTTATTTAGATTAAAATATGTTTGGCATGGTACATAAAATATATGACTGTATAGTATAAAATTACGAGCCTTTAATTAGATTAAAAGCATTTTTTTTTTTTATGAAAGGTTGTAAACCAAACAGACATTTCTTTATCTATAACAAAAAAAAATAAAATAAATAAAATAAAAATAGTTTCGACGCTGCCGTGGCGAGAACCGGCGCTCATGGTGTCACACCGAACAAAACAATCCGACTGCGTGGAAAGAATTGGGTGGGAAAATTCGGTGTTTCCTGAGATGGGCGGCGAAGGGTTTTGGATCCCAAATATTGAGGAACGAGTCAAACGTGAGCATTATCCAGTTCGCTGGGCATCTGACCTATTTTAGGTCCAATTAGCTCTAACACCGTGCGATTAGCATCAGGAGCCGTGCGCACGGAATTGAAACAGAAATACATGGATTTTAATTAGTTCGCACGAATCTTGATGTAATTGGATGGTCACTACACCCATCGGACCTACTCTCAATTCGTTCGGAGATCACAGTTTTTTTTTTTTTTTGGAATCTATCATCACAGTTTTTCGAGAAATCCAGACCGGGCGTTTTAATTGGATCTGCATTTGCGTTTTACTTTGGCACATCCGGATCCGATTATAATTTCAGCGCATCTATTGCGCATTTGTGCTAGTGGATTTATACGGGTCCCACATTTCAGAATCAAAGGTTCTAGTCTACATCGAATCGATTTTCCTGGACCACCGAGTAATATTCTATTTCAAGGGACTAAAAGATCGCGCGCGTTGCACCTGGGAGCAACCTCCGGAGCATAAGTTAGTTTTACTCCGTATCGGTTTATTATATCACTGTTCTTGGGCCCCAAATGAATATCTCGTCTTACTCCGGGAGCATCCAATCAAAGTATACCCTCCCTCGAGTGTCCCTATTATTTCCCTTCTCTTGCATTTCTCTTTCTCAGCTGTTGAGGCGCATGCTGTTACCTAGGATTTCGTTCTTTTCCTCTTACGAGCGCGGTTTCGACTGTCGCCATTTCTCGTCAAGATTCACATATTTGTATGTACATCCTTCTTCTTTCTCTATCTTTAGCCTCTCCCAATTGCTTTTTATTTTTGTTTTGTCGTGTGTATATTGTTCCGAATTGAGAGCTCACCACCTCTTCCGTAGATCTTCTTTTTCTTTTATGCTTTTGAGGTAAGTACTGGAATTCTCTCTTAATGCATTATTTCTATACATTTTTCTTTAAAACTTAAAAGACGAATCCAAACGCATGGACTGAAGTTATTTTATTTACGCCGTTTATTGCTAAAACCGTTTTCATAAAGGCGATCGAAATTTATAACACACAAAATGCATTTTTTAGTAATGATCTCGGATAAAAGTTTGTGCTATTGTATAATATCATGTGACAAACTCTTTCCAAAATTATTTTTGAAATATCAATTAGAATAATTTTGTCAGCGGTGCATATTTGTTGTTCGTTAAAATTCCCACGGGATCGAGTTCTATACCATCATAACAAGAGATATTGTATGAATATATATTTATTCATTATATGATGCCAGTTTTGTTTCCCCGTGCAGTTGTGATGTCAGCTATAATGACTAGGTTCTTGATAAAATTCCTGATACACTATGTCTATTTTCTTATACCAAATTATAAAAAGAACAACGTTAATTTATTAAATCATCAGGTGAATCATGGATTCGAACAAATCCGGAGAGAATGTGAACTTAAGGAGGAGCATGAGTGGAAAGGGGGTTTTCACTCGAGCCGACACCTTCAATTTGAAAGACCTAGATATACAATTGGAGAAAAAATTGTCTAAGGTACTGATCAAGGAAATTAGTGCCTCCTTTTCAAGAAATAAGTACAAGCCTGAAGAATGGGAGATTGATGTCTCCAAGCTCGATATCCGGTATGTCATTGCCAAGGGCACCTATGGCACTGTTTTTCGTGGTACCTACGACGGGAAAGACATTGCCGGTAATCAATTACTTCTTTCTTTGTGAAAGATTGTTGCACTGGTACGGTGTATACAGTATAAACGTGTTTTATACAATTGGATTCCATACCAATTGATAAACAGGATGGTATATATGTCCTACTATCCTTATCAGACTTGTCAAGGTGACTTAGTGTACAATGCACACTTGCTATTAATAAGATTAGAAGAAAGATAAAGTAGGTTCCATTGACTCAAAATTGGACCCACTAAATTAAATTTAAAATTTATAAATTAATGATAAACTCTGACAAACTTTCTAAACCTATGTGAATACTCATTCTCTATAATCCGTGGTACTTCCGGCTCAGTTATGCGTTGATTACTCCCAACTTCGGTGTCAACGCCAAAACCAAAAAAAAGTGCCAACAAAAAATTATAGAAGCTTGTCTTTTAACAGTAAACAAGCCTCAACTACTGTTGGGTAATGCATAATGCAGTGAAGCTGCTTGACTGGGGTTCAGAAGAAGTTGTCACAGATGCCGAAACAGCTGAACGTAGGTCATCCTTTTACAAAGAGGTCACAGTCTGGCACAAGCTCAACCATCCCAACGTTACTCAGGCAAACATTACATTATTTTACTATTTTCCCAATGAGTCTCTACATATATAAATGAATTAATCTTATGGAATATTTGTGTTGCCAGTTTGTGGGCGCATCAATGGTGCCATCTGATTTAAGGCTTCCATCTGACAAGGGGAAAGCAGAGTATGGGGCAATCCCAACCAGGGCAGTCTGTGTGGTGCTTGAGTTTCTGTCAGGTGGGACCCTCAAGCAGTATCTCATAAAGAACCGTGCAAAAAGACTCCCCTTTGATGTCTTTCTCCGGCTTGCACTCGACCTGGCAAGAGGGTTAGTTTACTAGATCCCCTTTTTAAATTTTTAGTTTAAAGAAACATATGTGAGTGTATGCATCTTTTTGGATGCAGACTGGAGTATCTTCATTCACAAAGGATTGTGCATCGTGATGTGAAGACTGAGAACATGTTACTGGATAATGAGAAAAATTTGAAAATTGCTGATTTTGGTGTTGCCCGTGTCGAAGCCAGGAACCCCCAAGAAATGACCGGTGAAACGGGCACTCTTGGTTATATGGCTCCTGAGGTAAACAAAAGCCTAAATTCCTAATTTTAAAGAATTAAATAAAATATAAACAAGTATATGAAAATGAACAGAGTTCTAATACTCGGCTGAATTTTCTTGTTATGATCGTAAGCATTGTAGTGATATAATGTAGCTCCAAAAGCTTGTAGGAAAATTTTGCGTTGTTATACTTAAAACACTTCTATATTCTACAAACTAATTCAGCTTATAACTTGATCTTTACCTCTTTATGTTTAAATAAAGTAGTCGCAACTTTTTTCTTAATCCATTTTTTTTAATTTTGCACTTAGGTATTGGATGGAAAACCATATAACAGGAAATGCGATGTGTACAGTTTCTCCATATGCCTCTGGGAAATGTACTGTTGCAAAATGCCATATCAAGATGTTCGCAGCTTTGGTGAACTGATGACCGGTGTTGTCAGACAGGTTCTAATCACCTACTCTGTATCTCTATACACACACAAGAGTAGTAATATTATAACAAGAGGGAGGCTGTGGTACTATGCATAGCGCACATCGCTCCGTACTTTGGATCATATCATCATTTTGAAAGTCTATAGTCATCCGAACCGTTGAACATGATCTCCATATGAAAATGTCCTTGGAGACCAAATTACAGTTTTTAGAATTTTTTCACTATTTATTTAGATGGGTAGAATATCACTGCTTTGGGATGGTCCAGAATTTTAGATCAAGTGATTTTCTACCTATTTTAAAAAATAGTAAAAGAATTCTAAAAGATGTAAATTTTGGCACCCAAGTACATTTTTATAATGAGATCATGTTGAGCAGTTCATATCGATTGTTTGAACTTTGAAAATATAAGTATTGATCTATAGTACTGAGCAATATGCGCTATGCATAGTACTGTAGCCTCACTCCTATAACAATGTTATAAATTGATGGGTAAACCCTGGGATTGTGTAGGGTTTAAGGCCGAAGATACCACGACATTGCCCTAGCAAGCTGGCGAGGATCATGAAGAGATGCTGGGATGGAATTCCTGACAACCGGCCTGAGATGCAAGAGGTGGTACAAAAACTGGAGGAGATTAGAGCTGCTGTGACAGGTCAATCGCCTCCTGTTTGCTCTATGTTTTGCTTTGCTTGAGAGTTTCACATGAACCTGCCCATGAAGTGTCTGTCACCTTTGGTTTTTCCTTGAGTTCCTCATTTTTTTGACTCTGATTTAACCGTTGATTATGCATATCCTTATTTTATTTTTGAGTATGCATATTGATTGTATTTTGTATCTCTTCCGAGGCTATTGCAAAGCAGCTTCTATTTTTTGAATGTCGCTGCTGCTTGCTGTGATTGCCTCGCATTTCTTCAACAACTTCTGAATTATCATCAAATTTACAAGGAGAAAATGAATGCTTTGTTGCTTTTTTTTTATTATCATATATGTAAATCTTCCTGCTTAGATTGGTTATTTCTATCTACGTGTAGTTATTTCATACATGCAGTAAAGTTAGTATCGCTGCTGTTCACAGTTAAAAAGAGGGCCGTGACATCCTAATTTGGACAATGGATCTAAAAAGTACTGTTAAGTTGTACTTTATTTGTAATTCAAAAGATATATACGTATTGGGCTATATTTAACAACTTTTTTGAAAATGGAAAAGCATTTTAAAATAAAATAAGATAATAAAGTATACCAGCCCCACCCCCCCTAAAAATAAAATAAACCACATTAATGAAAATAAATCTACTGCAATCTTGAATCTAGTTGTTGAAATTTTTCGAGAATGCATCTCGAAACAGTTCGACGACTAGATTAAGATTGCAGGAATTTCAAGTTCACTAGTATCGGATTACAGCATATTCGGATCCCACATTAATTACTCGTTAATCTACCTGTATCAGACACATAAAAGTAGCCAATCAGTTGACTGGACCTCCCATCCTGTCATATTTTAAATAGATAACTAGATTATACTTCTAATAAAACTATTGTATTCATCTCAAAAAAAGGGTTATAAATGTTATGATTCTATAAATTATAAATTATCTATTTCTAAGGATGTAACATATTTTTTAAAGAAAGTCATATTTTAAAAAACATAAAAATGAGATTGATAATCATATTATTAAAAATGATTTTGTCATTCCTATGTCTACTAATCAAATTGTTGAGCAAAGATTTGTTGAAAATGACGACGACGAAGAAGAAAATGATTTTGTGCTATGTAATATGTCAAAAATTATTTTTATGACGTCGGCAAATTTAACATTTTTTGCACCAATATTTTTTAGAGAGAAGAACAAAAAAAACACTGGATTAAATTTACGGAAGAGTAAAAGTAAAATTGTCTGCACGTACAAAGTTCAAAAAAATAAATAAATTGAATTTTCTCTCTTTGAAAATTAAACAGCCCATTCATCGCTGAAATGGTTAAATATATATAGACATCAATAGAACTACTACTAGCTACTCGGGCGTGTGCGGAGGACGTTGAGGAGGACGTGTGCGGCCTGACCAGGCGAAAATGGTCTCGCTTTCCAATAGGAGGTGGTCGATCTCGACGTAGATGTGAGATCCGACAATGACAAGACAATCTGATTGGAGCGTTGGCTGATCTGATAATGACGATCGGTTTTAACGAGGAGGAAATTGACACTGAGGTGGCAACGATGCTGAAATTTTAGAGAGGAATAAATAATCAGTGTTTAGAAAGAAGATCTGAGATTTGATACGAAGGAGAATTCTTAAATAAGAGAAAGTTGGATACCAATGGTTAAAACTTAAAAGCAGTTTAAACCTTATCCATAACTAATGGGTACAAAAAACTGGGTATATAAACCTTTTCTCATTAGATGTAGCCTTATTTACATTCAAAAGATGGAATATGAAGCATATATAGACGGCATAATAAGATAACATTTATTCATTAATTCAAACTAGAAAGCACGCAAAAAGTAAAGGAAAAACAAACCCACACCCACAGAAGCACCCAAATTCCAATCATATCAAAGAAAGGAAACACACACAAACACACAAGCACAAATTTCAATCATACCCACAGTATGGACTTTGTCTGTAGTGAATTTGCTTTTCCAGCAGATCAAAAGTGAAGTGAATGTCGGACATTTGGAAAGTTCCAATTGTGCTCCATTTATCTAATGTTGGCAAGAGCTGGAGGCAATCTGCATCACCGAGTCTTCCCATTTCCATTGCCTCCATATCAAATAGTTGATCTCTTCCCCATCTCATCCATACAACTTTACGTGAGGCACCTTCAAAACGTAACCATATCGCTGGTACGTGGACCTTTTTCCATTCCTCTGTAGGATAGTAACACACCTGAGATTCTCCTTTTATGATCTTGGTAAAACCATTAGGTAGAAATTCTTCATCCATTAATTTAACAATCGCATAAAAGGCTTCTGGAATAAGGCGACTCACCGCCATACCCGTGTCAAGCACACAACCTCCCTTGAACATCTCTGGGTCGACATACTTCGAGCCTACAAGCATGCCATTCAGTGGGACATCGTACCATTCAGGGTGGTTAACACGTCCATGTAACATCTTCAATACGTCTGCACCTGAAGGGATCATGCTTTCTGCACCCCACTTTAGATAGCTCCTTTGTAATTCATCGGTGTCTGACACAAGGCAGAAGGAGAACCGCTGACCAAACTGATTACTGATTACTGATTTGGCTTATGAAGGAGTGCTGCCCTCTGCTCATTCCTAGGATTCCATCCATCATGGACTCCCAAGTTGTGTTGCAAGAACACCCAAAATAAATCTGTGCATGGACAGGGGCACCAAATTGGTCCCGTACAAGCAAGCCCTCACTTCGGGTTCCATCAAGGTAGGTACAATTATATGCGCACCATCCGCCGGCATTACGAAAAGTCAAATTGTTATGACGAGGACAGCCTAAATCGGACCATTGTACGACCTTTTCATGGTTCTCAAGGTAGATTGACCTCCTTTCAGCTGTACATCGAACCCAATTCAATGTACTCCCAGTATCGAGTATGAGGTAAGACATTATGTCTCCAACTTTCATTTTTACATAGAATTCACCTTTCTGATGATGTATGGCTGTGGCTGAGGGATAACGGTAGAAGGTTTTCATGCGGTGAATTGATAAGTTTGCTGAGTCCGCCGGCATTATCAGAAGACACATCAGGTATAGCATGATTGAAAGGATGGAGGCTATTTTCACGAGGGTTTTGTGAGAGGAACCCATGGTTTGGTTATTTCACGTTCAATTTGATGCAGTATATATAGCAAAAATAAGTCATTCTAGATTTCTTGTTAATTAAACTATGAATTTAGCATACTATATAAATTAATAAGTAAACACACAAGATTTCCATCCAAAATGGAGCTTGCGTGTGACGAGTGAGAACTCAGGAATGTATATATTAAAGTAATAATTGTTTATGAGCTCTTTTACCAATTCATATGAGCTCATTATATTCTATTTAAAACTTTATTATATAACGCGACATGGAGACCGTGTGCAGAGTGCAAAATATTTATTCAATTTGATTGCCAATTTGTGGTTTCGTGAATGAGTTCATAAAAGATCGGATCAATATGAGTTTATACAAAACCAAATTTGTTACTACACTACATATATCCTCTTTGGAATAATAACGAATCAAATACGGATTAATTAGGTATCAACATGCATGGATACAGATATATAGATCCGGAATGCAGGTATATTTATATCGGACAATAAACGGATGCATGCAAATGAGATATCGAAAGAAACGAATTGATGCATACAGGAATATAAATTAAGATATTATAAAAAAAAAATATTCTGATCTCAAACAATGCATTAAGATTGTTATGAAATAGTTTTGCCGATTTTTATTATTTATATAATTAAAAAAATAAACTCATGGCCAGGGATATGAGTACGCAACAGGTTGGGTGGAATCATTTTCATACCCGTATCTAGCATGATAACAAACAAAAAATTCTTTACCCTTATTCGCAACCAATAAGTTAACGAAAAAAATCTTACCCTTATCAGTCTTTTCGAATACGGCATGGGTCGGGTAAAACAGTGCAATTGACTTCCCAATTTGTGCTTTGGATAAAAAAAATTTAAAAAGTGTTTCTAAAAAAAAAAAGCATAAAGAGAAAAAATAATAATGAATACAACTAAATTTTATTATGGAAATTTAGTAATGTGCAAACTTTTATCGTATCATGTATCATCTCCATACAGACGTTTGCAAAACTAATATCAAATGTTTATTCCAAAGCCGTGGAACAATCAGTTTGGTTTTCACATTTTGAAAGTCCAAACAGATGATCCAAACCGTTCAATATTAAATATATATTAAAATGTAATTGGGAACCAAATTTTATATTTTTTGGATTTTTTTACTATTTATTAAGTCATTTTTAAAATTGTTGTTTCCAATGATCCAAAATTTATCACTATTTATTAAAATCAGTGATTTTAAAACTGGCTTAATAAATAGGAAAAATATTCGAAAAAATGTAAAATTTGGTATACAAAGAACATTTTAATATAAAGATTACACCAAACAGCTTGGATCATTGGTTTGGACTTTAAAAATTGAAAAACCAATTGGTTGCACCACGACTTTGAAACAAACATTTTGATATTAGCCAACAGTTTTAACTTTGAAAATGAAGATATAATATATGAAGTAAGATGAGTTATAAAAGGCATAAGGTATTGGAACCATAGTGACAATTCAATAATTCGGGAAAGGTTCGGCGATGTCAAAAATTCGTGATTCGGGTATAATTCGGGAATAATTCGGTACAATAAGAAAGCAAAAAAAAATCAGCAAAAGAAAAACCACACGAATTGTTGCACAGCTAAAGCCACAAACAATTCTCTCCCACGTGGTGGGCCCCCCATGTTTCAAATTTAGTCTCTAAACTTCTCTGCAGCCTTTGCTAAACCGGAATGGCATCCTCTGCGGAGTTTTTCCTGCAGAGCTGTGCGGTTCTTTTAATCCGGACCGTTTGTTTTGATCGGACGGATCAAATAAGATCATAGCACGAATCTCAAAGCAAAATTAATACTGCCCCCTCCATCAAATCGCGCACTCACCGGCTGGAGATTAAATCAGGACCGTCCGATCAAAACGAACGGTCCAGATTAGAAGAACCGCACTGCTCCGCAGGTAAAAACTCCGCAGAGGATGCGAGTCCCTGCTAAACCCACGTGACACCCTGCAAAAATTCTCCTCAGCGCGAACAACAGAGCAAAATTTCACGGATGCACGAATCAAGGAGCAGAATTTTTTTTAAATATCAACGAGTTATTCGAATAAAACGCGTTTTTATCGCGAATAATTCGTGATTCGCGTTTTATTCGCGAATTATTCGGTCAACTATTTGGTCAACGTTTTATACGCGGTTCGGTACAGCAAACCCAGAAAAACATTTTATACCCGAATAAAACGCGTACCATGTCACTATGATTGGAACCCACAGCACACACACATATATCTTTTATATTATATCTTCGTTTTCAAAGTTAAAACTGTTGATCCGAACTGCTTAACATAATATCCATACTAAAATATGGTTAGGATGAAATTTTACAATTTTTGGAATTTTTTTACTATTCTTTAAAATAAGTACAAAATCATTGTTTTTGTACCATTCAAAATTAGTGATTTTTCTCTCAATCTTAAAAAATAGTAAAAAAATTCCAAAAATTATAAAATTTCATTGTAACATCCCAAAATATTAAGTAATTATTATATATGCTTACAAAATATTTTTATAATAAAATAAAGATTTTAGTTTTCTTTTTTTAACATGTCTTATTTATACACTACTAGTATATCTTTGAAAAAAATAAATAAATTCTGAATAACATCATTTCTTTTTGTTAGAAATAGAATAAAATAATAAAATTACCATTTATGTTTTATTAACCGACCTTCTAAATCTATATGTATAAATTAAATTTCCTGCCCTATAGATAATTTTGAATCATAACTGTCCCCCTTTTAATTAATTCCCTCGGTAACCTCCCTCTCTATTCTCACTTAAATTACCAAATTCATATGATTTGATTAAATGCATAAGAATTTGCCGAATCTATTAATATATTCTAAATAAAACTTTATTTCGGTCGCCCTCTTCCTCTTTTCTGTTTTGATCCGACACCATTTGTCTTGATAAATACAGATATATTGAATAAATATTTTGCTGATGTTTTGATATCAATTATCAAATGTCCGATTTGAATTTCGACTACGTCATAGTGATTCTGAAATGTTGATGTAATCGATTTGAAATTCCGAACATCTCGCTATCTAGTAACTGAACTTCTCTATAATCTATGTTTTCGTTTTGTATAGTTGATTTATATATTGGTATTGCATATTTAATGGGATAGCGGGCCTGAGGTTGAAATTTGGTGAGAATGTGTGATGTGGAAGTTGGAAATCGCCTGTGTAATGTGATTCCAACTATGTGATATGGTGTAACTTGTTTTAAGGATAACCTAGACCGTCTATTGCCAGTTTAAATATGTGTCATAATTTGATGTGTATTCGTCTGGATTAATCCGGCATATTTGAATGGTTGTTAAATTAAACAAATTATAGAGAAACGCATCGTTAAATAATCGGTTACTAAGCTTTGTAGCTGACTCTATTTTGTTATTTTGTTTTCTTTTTTGTCGGCGACGTAGGTTGACAGACCAAGAAAATGTGCGAAGATGCTTATATAATCACGCTCCGGGTGGTAAAAATCTAGAGTGTGACATATGGTATCAAAGCATTCATTCATTGGACTGTGTTTGAGTCTAAGTTTCATTTGTTATCTATATCCAATTTTAATTTTGATTTGTTTGATATATGAGATTAATTTAAAAGGTTTGAATAATTCCGTGTGATTAAATGTTGTTTCTATGAAATACATTTGTTTTAATCTTATTTGACCTTCATCCGATTTCCACTAGTATGCTTTTTCATATAAATTGATCAATTTATTTTGTCTAATATGATTTGATTTCCTCCTGAAATTTCTTCATGCAAAATTGTTTATCCCTCTTCGTATTAGCATGCGATAAATTAATGTTATTGTCGATCGAATTGCATCTTTCACAACTCCAAATTATTCTCACTCTTAATCTTGTGTAATTTGATTCGTTAACAACCCAACATGTCTTTTTTTTGAAAGCCCAGTAGTGACTACTAGGAGTACAAATAAGATGTGTTTAAAACTACAAAACTATCTCAAATATCTCAAACTAAACCCTCAATCAACCGGCTTGAGCATACACGACCTCTGCCTACAGAATTTGAGCCACAGCTCTGTTTCCTCCCGAATGTCAAGTGCCAGTAGGCCCGGCGGCTTGGACCGTCTTCCAAAAACACGGGAATTTCGCTGCTTCCACAAAATCCAGAGAACTGCAAGAACCCTTGTCAGCCACACCCGTTTAGATTCATGTACCCGCGACCTGTAGCTGCTCCATGATGCATCCCACATTTCCTCCAGTGATGGTTTAACTTGTATCAGCTGTCCCATAGCCGCCCACACTTGCTTCACATATTCACATTGAAAGAACAGGTGGTGGATGGTTTCGAAGGAGCAACTAGAGCAAAGGACACACCGAGTATCACAAACAAAGCCTCTATGCGCCATATTATCATGTGTAAGAATTCTCCCCTGGAAAAGCAAACAAGCAAAGAATTTGACCTTCGACGGAGCAAAGCAACGCCATAGAGTTGCGAACCTCCAACGTTCCCTACCCCCGGTCAGCACCACACTATAAACCGATGCCGAAGTGTAAATTCCCTCACTACTTAATTTCCAAACCAACACATCTTCTGTCTCCAAAAAATCTGGAATTGCCTCCATTGAATGAGGAAGTATCAACGGCCATCTAGTTAGCATATCCTTCAGGGAGATAGTTTGCCTACACGGCCTTGGTCCACCATCTTTGATTGCTCGCAGTGGGCCGTGTCCCCAAGAATCATACCAATATGAAACCTTGCTGCCATCCCCCACCTTCCAGATAGCACACACATGAAACAGGGGTTTTATTCGAATCAACTGATTCCAGAAAAAAGAACCATTAGCCATCCAAACTGCTGGTCCTGCATTTGAGTGTAAGCCTCTCAAGGTGGTAGCAATTACAGACCACAAGCTATTCTTTTGAGCATATAATTTCCACCACCAACGCAACAGCAGTGCTGTATTTCGAAAAGATAATTGCGGGATACCCATCCCACCATATTCAGTCGGCATACAACATGACTCCCAATTTAGCAAGTGAATTCCCCTTCCCAATCCCTCTGTTCTTGCCCATAAAAAATTACAACACATTTGCTCAATATTAGCCACCACCCATTTGGGCAAGAAAAAAGAAGTCATCAAATATAGAGGCAGGCTTGTTAGCACTGATTTGATCAGTTGTATTCGACCACCACGGGATAAAAGCTTGCCCTGCCAACCTTCAATTCGCATCCTTACTTTCTCCAACAGAGGGACATAAGCTTGCCGGTTAGGCTTTGTAAGGGTTAATGGCATACCAAGGTAACAGAGAGGCATTTTTGCCTGAGAGCAGCCCATCACGATAGCCACATGCCTAATTTTTCTCATTGTAAGATTCAGAGGCAAAAAGGAGCTCTTATCGTAGTTAATCTATAATCCCGAGACTTGGGCAAATAAACGGAGTATAAGTTTGAGCGTCACCAAGGTAACTGTGTCAGAGCCCGCCACAATCGCCGTATCATCTGCATATTGGAAAGTGAGAATCGGCACTTTGATCTTGTTAGAAAGTGAACTCCTGAGAAAGTGGCCTGTTCTTTCAACCATTTTCTGCAAAACATCGGAAGCAAGGATAAATAGCATCGGGGATAAAGGGTCTCCCTGACGAAGGCCTTGTTTGTGATTAAAATAATCCGAAGTTTGTCCATTGAGCACTATACGGGAGGAAGATGTATCCAACAGAGCCCGAATCCAAGCAATCCACCTTGAGGGGAAACCTCTAGCCTCCATTGTTCGAATTAAAAATTCCCAACTTACAGAGTCGAAGGCTTTCGCAAAGTCAATTTTCAAAAAGACCGCTTCATTCTTTCCTTGTGACAAGTGCTGCAGAACCTCTCGCAATGCAATAAAATTCTCCGAAATTTGTCGACCTTTTACAAAAGCCGTCTGACTAACCGAAATTAAGTCCGAAAGAAATCTGGATAGCCTCGTAGCTAATAGTTTTGAGATTATTTTAGGAATCAAACTGATAATACTTATCGGTCTGAAATCTTTGAGGTGAATTGCATCATCCTTTTTAGGTACCATAACAATATTTGCCGTATTTAAAGCTTGAAGGCTTACTGATCCATCATAGAACCCCTGCACAAATTTTGTTACATCCATTCTGATATGCGGCCAATATCTTTTGGCGAATTCGTTAGGCAAGCCATCAGGCCCTGATGCCCGATTATTGGCTAAACTAAAAACTGTTTCCTCTATCTCCTTATCAGTAAATGGTGATTGCAAAGAATCCAAATCCATCATATTCGGGTACAGGATTGAAGGATCAAAAATTTCAACTTCCCGTCGAACCCCCAAAATGGCCTTCATATGGCAAAGGAAAGCTTGCTGTATTGCCAGTTCTTCTGTGATTCGGGTCCCATCAATCTCAAGGGCCATGACTCTGTTTTTTCTTAACCGAGACGAGGCATAGGAATGAAAGAAGGTCGTGTTATTATCTCCCTCCGAGAGCCACCTGCACCTAGCTCTTTGAGCCCATCTTTCCTCAATGAGTGTTGACAGATAGTATGCATTTTGTCTACATTGTTGTCTGAATTGGAATTCAGAAGTGTTGAGGTGCCTTGTTTCCTCTAACTTATCAAGAGTGATTATGCGCTGCTTGTACTCACTGAGCTCCTGTTCAATTCGGCCCAAGTGTTGCAAATGCCATCTTCGGAGTTCACCTTGCATTTTATTAATTTTATGGATAACACTAAGATCAGTGACCGGGCTATTAGACTGTCTCCACACATCTTGCACAATCCTTTGAGCATCATGATATCTCAACCAAATCTTCTCAAACCGATATTGCTTGGGAGCATCTTCAATATGCTTGCAGGTTAATAACAGAGGTGCATGATCTGAGACAATGACCTCTAGTGCCGTTAGCATAATATTTGGATAAGCCACAGACCAATCACCAGATAAAAATACCCGATCAAGTCTCGAGAAAGTCCGGACCGGCCGCTTATTGGACCACGTGAAGGTTCTATTCTTCAGAGGAACATCTAGTAAAGAGAGGTCTGTGATTAAGTCATTGAAATGGCTCATTATCCCAAATCCGCGCATATCCCCTGACCGATCAACTAGCCAACGCACAAGATTGAAATCACCAAGGAGGATCCACGGGTTGTTAACTAGCGGAACCACTGATCTTAATTCTTCAATGAACGCCATTTTCTCATCATCAGCACATGGTCCATAAACATTAGTAACCAAGAAGATCCTACCCGAACTTTGCTGCCTTAACACAGCAGAAATTGTATGAGCTGTGGTCCAAGCGTTAATTAATGTGTAGGATTTTTTTCAAGAAATCAACAACCCACCTGATGCCCCAAGTGCCAATTTATAACAACATTGCTTCTCAAAAAAAGTTGGAAGAACAGATGACAGCAAAGAGTAATCCAAATTATGCCACTTTGTTTCCTGCAAACATACAACCTCACATCTTGACGATCTGATAACATTTCGAACGACTAGGCATTTCTCTAGACTACCCAACCCTCTGCAGTTCCATGTTATAATTTTTATTTTTTTAAATAACATTATTAATATTAGACCCACACAACATGCACTCTGCTGCAATGCCAAATTCAATCAGAATCCGAATCCAGCTCATCTTCCGAGTCTGGATCAAAGTCTGTCAGATGCTCTCCCTGATCCATGTCTTGATCTCGCATAGGACTGTTTTGACATTCCTCACTGGGCCCAACCCCTTCTTCAGCAACTTCAGTAATTGTAGTATGAGCTCGTTCTTCATTATCCAAAATCACGGCCTGCTGCACCTGCTGAGAATGGAAACCCAATTCTTGTGCTATCCGAGAACAATGTTCATAGGAAACGTGGACCTCCACCAGGCCATCCATATTGGAAATTAATTGGGCCTGCTTTTGGGCAGAATTTTTCCTTCGGGAACACCTTTGTCTGGGCTTGCTTTCTTTTATCAGCTCAGGGCACTTCCTTTTCTGCCTAGTTGAAGGCCGCAGGACACGTGGCGAGAAAATTGCCACAGATTTGGCAGGGAATTTTGCTCCTCCATCACTGATTTTGTCCTTTCCTCTACGCAGGATCCTTGGAGAAATTATGGAAATCTCATTAATTCCTCCCTTGATAGGCGGCTGTGAAGGTGTGAGGATCCCATGATTTTGTAGGATATCACTTTCCTGTGCAACTATCTGTGTTGTAGCATCTCTACCATTTTCATGTAATGAGTCATTTAGCTCCCCATCTTGACTCGCCACAAAAGTATCTTGGACCACCTCCAATGATTCAGGAATTGAAGTTTCACCTATGGGGCCTATAGTGTCAAGCTGATTGTATGTGGCAGCATCTTCAGTGGTAATTTGTGTAGTCATCTCTGGCTGCTCCATGGCCGTGTCTAACTGATATCGTGAGAGCTCCACCATCGCCGGCCCACTCAATGCCTCTCTAACCGCCCTAGGCAAGTTACTCAGGTCTTTTCCCTTGCAGAGGTCGGCTAGCACAGCCCGCGAGATTTGGAGCATGTCCTTGTCATTTTGGACATCGTCCTTTTGTGAAGAAGATGGTGTGGAGGGCGGCAGGGATTGCGGTTTATACCGTTCTTTTGACTGTGCAACCTCCCCGGGCTTGTATAACGGACAGTGCTTCCAAGTTTTGGGTATAACCTCTACCGGGATCTCAAGGCCACCCACCATGTAACCTATCTGATGAGGCACTAACGACAGATTTGTGGTGGCCACTACTACTGTCCATGTAGAAACATCACCAACCTCCTGCTGGTCAATTTTACCCAAGTATGTGCCAATAGCACTAGTGGCACGTATGACTTCCTTCTCTCGAAACAAGTGTAGAGGTATGCCGACGAGGTCAAGAAGAACTTTGTAATGCGGCACCACCACCGACGCATCGTCCAAAGGACTCCACTGGTAGAAAGAGAATCCCTCTTGCCAGACATCAACCGGCATTGCTTTTATGAAAGTATCCGGTGCAAGTCCATGCGGGAGCATGATTACATATCTCGACTTTGTCATGACACCAATAGATATCTCGTCCTTCTTCACCACATTGGATCGTAATGCATAATGCGCCACTTGTTGTAGCGTCAGGTCCACCTCTAGATTTGGATTGTACATGATCACTGCATTCTCCAGTTTATTGAACTCCTCAAAGTACTCTCTGTCTCTATCAACAAATACCAAGTTCTTCAATGGCCGGTCCTCCGGCATGGGTTTAGAGATAACGGGTTCTGCCAACAGATCCTCAAACCCAGGCTCACCATGCGTGCGTGCTCTATAGGTCTTTTCTGGCCAGTAGGTCCGTGCGTTAGGGTTGAGGGTCTGAGGGCATCTAGATCCAACATGTCCTTGACCCCAACACTTCCCACACCTCTTAGGGTTTCGGCAGTGTGCTGCATTATGACCCATTCGACAGCACGTGAAGCATCTTCCTTTCCATTCGACGTACCTTGACGAGGGAGGGAATCTCAGTTGAGAAGGACTATGTGGAGAGATGTAGGAAGCCGGGCTGGTTGGGGTGCGGGGGGAAGAGGGATTGCTAGAGGGAGGTGTTGACTTGAAAGATGGATAACTAGGAAGGGATGGGTTGCCGTGGAGGACAACATCAGCGTAGGTAGGCTTAGAGGCAAAGGGTTGGTAGGGAAGAACGGTAGGTGGCTGGTTGCGGCTGTGGGTGGTGGTGGTTTTGCGGTAGGTTACTGTGCGCCATTCTCCCTCTGTCGCCATTTTTTTTTTTTTTTTTCAACAACCCAACATGTCTTTAATTGCATTTCATGGTTGATTCTGTATGTTAAATCCGATATAGCAATTGCTTTAAAGTTATTGATTAATGATCAAATTAATCTATATCTAATTTGATCTCGTTAAATATGTTATGAGCATTTCATTTGATTTATTCTTGAAAATAATTTTATAATTTAATCATTATTGCACAATGAAAGCGTAGTGCTCTTATTTACAAGTTTTTATTTACAAGTTTATGTTTGAATTTTACAGACAAAATTCTTTTTTAAGAAGGAAAAAATATAACATCCCGAAATATTAAGTAATTATTATATATGCTTACAACATATTTTATAATATAATAAAGATTTTCTTTTTCTTTTTTTTGTAACATGTCTTATTTATACACTACTACTAGTATATATAACTTTGAAAACAAAATTCTGAATAACATAATTTCTTTTTGTTAGAAATAGAATGAAATAACAAAATTACCATTTATGTTTTATTTCTAAAGCTTGTCCGTACATATTTCTATATTTACTTTATTTTCTAATTATAAAGAAATTTAATGAGATGTGTGTCATGCTCTCTAAATTTCCACCCTCTTCTAACTGACTTTCTAAATCTATATGTATAAATTTGTCAATGTTCCGCCACGTATTTCTACGTAAGGTGTATTCCCATCATATACATTATTTATAACAATATAATAAAAAGCCACATCTATTTCATAAGCAAAAGAATTCTACATGCGATCATGACAGACACGGCTAGTAAAACGATCACTACCATGCCTGTTCAATGTTTCAATTATTAAAAATAGAAATCAAATCAACACGTGGCATATTATTCCTTCAAAAATCTTCCCGCTTTATCTCACTCACGACCTTGCTTAGTACCTTCATCTTCATTACCTGGAACACACATAAAAATAGAACGGACAAGAGATTCGGACAATCTCTTAGTGTAGGATTTAGTTCTAGCCTGGAGTTTGTAAAATCTACTTAATTATCACAAATATGACATAGATAAAATATGATAAAATAAATGCACAAATATCTCTAATGCAATGCAATCCTACACATTTAAATCATTATTCACTTTCAAGTTTTTGTTAATCCATTTCATTTACCTCACTAGATGGTGAATTCATATGCCGCTAGATCTTGACTGTGACAGGACCGCTTTCGCCTATAATCATGTCCATGACCCTTCACGTTTGTCATAATCCTTAATCTCTAGATTTGAATCTAAGTTATTCAATTACTAACTTTAATTAATATCGATAATAAAATATTTTAAATCTTTTCAGATTTAAAATATACAACTTAAATTTTTAGATGGAATACTTATTAGCATATACAACTTTTCAGATTAATATTCTATGACTAATAACTAGATTCTAACTAGGTTTTCATATATTTGATCAATTAGTATATTTAGTAATAAATATAATCTATATATTTATTTTTTAAATTAAAATAACTTTTATTAAAGGATTTATTTAGACCATTATTACGATTAGTTATATATAGTAGTTCTACAACTACATTAAAATAAATTCTAAAAGAAGATATACTTAAAAACAAATTTATCTTTCATAAAACCATTCTTTTCAATTATTCACTCCAAAAATTATGATTAGTTTCAAATGTATACCAATACCTAGATTTGAAAGATTCTATTTTAATATTTTTTTCCATTACTTACGAGATCATCCTGTCTACTTGTCGCTCTTGTGATGATGTCATGACTACAGCCTGTCTTGCTCTATATTCTTATTAGCCTAATAGATTCTACACGGGTTTAACACTTCTTAGTATCTTGGTACCTAATTATAAAGATAAGGAGTGATGCTTCTATGGACATAAGGACCTATTTGTAAAATAAACATATTTTTATTTTCAAAGTTCAAACAGTCGATCCGAACCGTTCATCTTGTTCTCCATATTAATATGTGCTTGGAGACCAAATTTTACATTTTTCTGAATTTTTTTACTATTTATTAAGATGGGTACAAAATTCAATGGTCTAAATTTGATATTTTTTTGTACCCATCTTAATAAATAGTAAAAAATCAGAAAAATGTAAAATTTGGTATCCAAGCTCATATTAATATGGAGAACAAGATGAACGGTTCGGATCTACTGTTTGAACTTTGAAAATAAAAATATGTTCATTTTACAAATAGATCCTTATGTCCATAGAAGCATTTGCCTAAAGATAATATCATATGAATAGTTGAGACAAACTTATCTTACGTACAGTTTTTATACTTGACATATTCAATTTTAAGTTTGTTTGCACTAATCTCGATGCTGATCGAATTATGCAAGCTCTACATTAATTGGATAAACCTTGTCCAATGTCCTTCGGACAGAAGCCATTTGAGGTTGCCTGCCTCCTCTTTAGGCATCAGAAGTTGACCTATATACTAGGAAGTACGAACCCCACACAAGTTGGAAGGAAACTACTGTATTTGGAAATAAATCTGCTACTATCCGAAGTTCGGAAGTTCGGCAACAGTAATTCTGAAACTTCTTTTTTTTTTTAAATTTAACCGTTCAATTTTTTTGTGCAAGTATCTCGAAACAGCTATTTTTTTTTTTACACACATCTGGAAAAAAATTAACAATTGAATTTGAGAAAGAAGAAATTTCAGAATATTATTCACACGCTAAGGATCTCAGCAGATTTGGATCCACTAGATTTTGCATATCTTTTTGCGTCATTTAAGAAATAGACATAGAAATAATATTAAAAATAAGCCCGCTAAATGTACAGAAGTTTCCTAGAGAGCTTTGTCAACCTCACTAGGAAGTATGAACACCCAATTATATCTGGCCCACTTCTTCCAGTGCCATCTGGGGAGAAATGCACATGATGTTTTCAACGGTCAGAATTTTTCTCATCTTCTAATAATTATCGCAAACAAATATATTGTTAGTCATCGGAACCGCGTTGCCTTAATTTTTTTTTTTTTTTTTTACGTTCTTACAACCCATTTATTTTTGTAAAATTTCTGGCCCGTAGACTTTCATTATCACAAAATTAAACAATTATGTACATATGGATTCTAAAATATTGCTACTCTAGCTTTCCAATCTTATCACCCATGTTAAAAATTAAAAGTTGGAAACGTAATCCTGATAACCCTTCCTCCCGTGAGCTGTCTTACAACCCATTTATTTATCCGACACAGAAAAATATAATGAGAACGGCCCGTACTAACTGTTTATTTTCGAATAAATAAGTGTTGCTATGTCTACACTTCGCTATCATGATACAATTATCCGAAATTTTTATTAATAACATATTTCAAAATTGAATTTCGAAACATACCGTCCAATGGACGATATTTTTAAATCTTCTATTTTAGCTAGATAATCCAACAAAAATGCATGACTTGTTCTGTTAGATTATCCAGCGAAAGTGCATGCACTCAGGGGCGTCCCATATGGTTCCAGAGGAGAGGGTGCAGCTGCCCCCTCCCTCCTTCTAGATTTTGAATTTTAGTGGAGCTCTATCGGTTTTGACCGACTTTGTCTCTCTTGAAAGTTTTTTCTGCCTCCCTCTGGACGTTTGTTGAATTTTGATTGGTAATTAGAATTATAAATTAGAACATCAGAAATTATAAGTCAAAGTATTGAAAAGTATATGTTAAAGCATTGTCTTTTTATGGAGTATCCAATTAGTTAATGAATTTAAACCTAATTAACTATTTAAATCTGATTTGATATTTTTTTTTGTTAGACTCTGCGGTAAAAAAAAAGGCCTCTGCTATCTGCCGCAGCAAAATAGGGTTGAGAGAGAGAGCGCAAATGGCGGAGTAGACAAGGAGGCGGTAGCTCCTGTGAGTATGCCATCGACGACCTCCCCAAAGAGTTTCCTTTTGTTGTGATTTACTCATTTTTTTTAAACACCTAATTTACGCAGGTTGTTTAAAAGAGGCACTTTGGTAGGCCATGATCTCAGAACGGATATTCATTTCATGATTTGGAGATTTCTTAGATTAGCTGTTGAGTTTGGTGCATTTAGCTGATATGGACCACATGGCACATGCCTTAATCCACCATTTGTCCATGAGAAACTATGTTGTAAAATTGTATTTCCTTGCAAATTTAGGGTTTTCAGAGTCTTCATACGATGAAAGGAAAATGATGAAAAAATGAGGTCCCAATTTCTCAGTCGCAAATATTTTAGGTGAATCAATTTCTCTAATTCCTTGACTAGGCCCCATCATAGCATTTTAAACCCACAAGTTCTAAAGAGAAAGGAGAGAAGCAGCGGGTGAAATACAAATGGAAAAGAAAATGGCATACACCGTAAATAAGAGGAATATTATGACTTTTTTATAATATATCTCCAAATCAATTCCATTTTAGAATTAATCATTCTGATCATTAAAATTCAATTCTAAATCATTTCGTTTGAACTCTAGTCTACTGAAATAAATTGAACTTTTGTTGTACTTTCATTCCGATCAGACTGTAAGTAGCCTAAAATTAGAGAACTTGGGTATTTGGACTATTAAAAGGATAATAAAGTACGGGTATTTAGATCTAAATATTCCACAATTTTGGATTTTCTTGTTGGGCTTAAAGCGAAGCATGTCGGATTTTTCTGTTGGGCAGATCGACACCTGATGCTGGTGAGAAAACCATAACAAAGTTTTGTTGTGTAGCTTCATGCATTGCTAAGTAGCGGAGAAAATCATGCACTTTAAAGCTCTTGATCAAACAATAATAATGGTTTATAAACCTGATCACGCACTTCATGCATTGTTAAGTAGCGGGTTGATACTTGAATCATACTCCTGATTAATTTTGGTTTATAAACCTGATCACGCACTTCATGCATTGTTAAGTAGCGGGTTGATACTTGAATCATACTCCTGATTAATTTTGGTTTATAAACCTGTCAGAAAAATATTGAAAGCATTGCAACCATTCAAACTTGGTGATTTTATAACTATCTAAGGGTATGTTTGGATGCACAAAAATAGCTACTGTTTTTAAAATAGCATTGCTATTCGGAACAAGTTTATAAATTAATAATTAAATTAATATTATATTACATTTAATAATTAAATTAATATTACATTGTATTATATTTAAACTAATATTTTATTCAATACTAATCTAATTTTGAAATTAATATTATATTACATTTAATATTTAAAATAATATTATATTACATTTAATATTTAAAATAATATTATATTACATTTAATATTTAAACTAATATTATATTATATTTAATATAATATTTTATTTAATACTAATCTAATATTTAAAATAATATTATATTACATTTAATATTTGAATTAATATTATATTTAATCTTACACATAAATTATTAAACAGTAGCTATTTCCTCCAAACTCTACTCCAAATATGTAATCCAAACAACTTTTTCACTGTTCTGAATAGCACTGTTCTTAAACATTAGCTATTTTAGCTATTCTAGAGTTCATCCAAACGTACCCTAAAAGAATAGTAAAAATATTTTAAAAATATAAAATTTAATATGTAATTACATTTGCACATAGAGGTTATGTAAAAAAAATTTACATTAACTTTTGAATTTTGAAAATAAAAATATTAATTGATAATTGATACGCCCCTTCCCGGATGCAGGCGGACCGTATAGCTGGACCTTCGGTTTACTGGGCTCGACCTGCGTAGGGTCTGCAGGCCGAGATGTGTGGGGTGGAGTGCTGTGCTGTGGGCGTGATGTGTGTGTCTGAGGTCTTTAACTCTTCCCTATCATACCTCAGTAAGTGTGTGAAAAGTCCAACCCGCAATAAATGAAGCTCAGTGCCTTAAATAGGCCTGGTTGTCCGTACGGGCGGTAAGGGCACCGCATGCTGCGGTGGGAATATGCTGAGGCCGAGCTGGGCCCTCTCGGTGCTGGCACCAAGCGAGGCCCAGTTCGGTCTCTTGTCAGGCCGGGATTTGGCCTGTTACTGCTCCTTTCGTTTGGCCTTTGTGTGAGGGCCTGGTGCGAGCAGCTTTCGGCCTGGGCCGTTGATGGTGTGGCGAGGTCAGCTAGGCCTGGACTTTCTTCGTGGCTGCGGCCTGGCCCGGGTTAGGGGTCTAAGGCCGAGCCTACGTCATTGTCCGAGGCCTGCTTTGTCATGGGCCATGGGAACAAGGCCCTATCAATAATATAAACAAACATACGTTATAGTACCATAACTTTACTCATCTGAGTGATGGCCTGGCCTGTCAAACTTGTTCAGCTAATTTTAGACTTTTTAGTTCTTTACATTAAAGCTTCCAACAGCATAGCAATCGATGATCGATGGATGCAAAATCATGTAAATCAAAGAGTAGAACTAGGATGTTCTTTATAGGGTATGTTTGGATGTGAGCTAGAATAATTAGAATAGCAAAATTTAAGAATAATAAATGAGAATAGAGAAAAAATAGTGATTTTCAAATTAGTATGAAAATGGTGTTATTCAGATTAGTAAAAATGTTGTTTGAATTGTACATGTGGAATAGTGAATAGCTGTAACTAATAAATAATAGTGTTAACAAGATGCTAATTAAGAAGAAAGATAGACAAGTGGGATCTCAAACGAATTGTCACAACGTGGAGATAGCGAAAGTGATGTCAAATTTGTCATTCTAGGACTATATTGGCGGAAATCCGAAAAGAAAGCGTGTTTATCTCTCTTCACACTACAATAGTAGCTATTATAACATTTACAAGGAATAAAGAATAGCAACTATTCTAGCTATTCTAAACAGCAAACATGTTTGCTAGATGCACATTGCTATTCTGAATAGCTACTATTCTAGAATAATCTCTATTCTTATGTCATCCAAATATAGCCTAACTCACCAGTGATTTAGTGAGTTGAACTTTCAACTCTACTGGATTGATTTTAAATTACAAATCCATCTAATTCACGAGTGATGTATTTTCATGCAGAATTAAAAAAAAAATCAAATTAAATTGATATAAAATTAAACAGCAAAAAAAATGAATGATTAAAGTTAAGACCACGAACTTAGTGCAGACTTAGTGCAATGACACAATCTCTTCTCTCTCAAAGAGACACATTTTCAATTCTCAAAAATAGCATCTAAACTATACTAGATGGTACGTACACCCTTAGATTAAAAAAAAACTAACTTTTAAACCTCTTTTTTACTGCTTGATTTATACCAAATTAACTAAAAAAATAATAAACTTTACATGATGTAGATCAATTTCAATTTAAATTAATCGTATGAAGTTAATATGTTTTGAAATTAATCTCACCAAATATTTTGGTGAGCTTAAGAACACCCAAGTTTTACTCCGTATTAAAATAATACTTTGTAGTCTTCCATAGTAACAATGGATCCTAACTCTTTTACTCAGCGGGCCGTTAGCTACAGACTTAAAACTTGACTGAAAACAGAGTTTTATTCTTCATTTTTGCATATCCAGTACTTGAAGAAATGTACTTTTTCACTAATTGCCAGTGACCACTTCCACACACACAAAAATGTTCCATGGCACAGGTTCTATCAACCAGCCTTTTCAATTTAAATATTTGACAACATGCCAACACTACTTGCTAAGGTTTTTACCACTAAAGATGTACAGCGAAACATGTGGGTTAAGCAAATGAAACCCAAGGGAGGAAAAACCACTATATATGACATCTTCCAATTATATACTAAATCACAAGCATTTGCAGCGCGGATGTAACCCCTCTGACGATATGTTGCTCAAAATGGAACATGGAATCTACAATAATTGACAATAATTATGCAACTCTAGCAACTTCTATAATTGCAAATATTAGTTCCAAAACCTAAACATTGAAAGAAGCGCACAAATCACTCATTCAGATCGGACGGAGTTAAATAACTCAGCAAGTGAAGCAGTGCCTGTAATCTTGCTCATCAAGTTCTTAAACTTCATGCTGCAATCGCTTCCGCTGAAACAAAAGATTAATACTATAAGAATAACTGATACTATCAGATTACTAAAACAAGTTCTCTTTAGGAAATCATACACCCCCAAGTTGAAAAAAAAAATGTCATCTACAGCTTCTAAAATGTGAAAGTATCAGATATCCGACCAAAATACACCTGTTTAATAATGTGATATTTTAGGTAAATATGCCAGTTGGTGACATTGGATTACAATTCAATAATAATCATGTTTCCTCACTTTGCTTTCTAATTGATGTTTGGTGATACTTAAAAATAGCAGCCAAAAATGTCAAGAATGGTATAGAGCCAGTTCTAAACAGGTAAAATACATCACAGCCAACACTACAATCCTTGGTATGGACGATGAATAGCACGAGAAATAACCTAATCGGCAATGAACAGAGACAAATGAAGAGATCAATAAAATATTAACATGCAGTATGCAGTTACAAGGAGATGTAATGCGATTAATAGTAACAGCGGCAAAAGCAAATATTGTTACAATGAAATCAGTACTGCTTATAAAATATCAGGCTGCCTAGATGTGTGTGTGTGTGTGTGTGTTTGTGTGAATGAGAGAGGGAGAGGGAGAGGGAGAGGGAGAGGGAGAGAGAGAGAACCCAATCCGACTGATGGAAGCAATGGCACGAAGAGCACTGCGAATCATGTCCTCATTGCGGTCAACTTCCTGCTTGACAGCATCTTGTTTTGGTTTGTGAGTTATTGTTTTGTCTATTGGCTCTACCAAGGAGTCTAGCACTGCATCAATTTCATGTCATTTGGTCAACTTATTTTTCTCAAATAGACCAAAATTCAAGTACACAAATCTGGTACTTTAGTCCATGCTAAAAGTCATTAATGGTACTCATCACTTTAATTTACATGTTATTTTATTGATAGGATTGCAACTAACCAGCAAGTACAGCAGCAGGGCATTTGTCAGCAAGCTTGGAGAGGATAAGGTGGCACGGCATCTTCACATCATAATGATCTGCATAGATCAAATATTGTTAAGAGCTTATTTCTATGATGAATCCAGTAAAAAAAAATAATATTTTGATAAGGGTATAAATGAGAAAAAAGAAACAAAGCGAATCCCCATTTATAAGGTATAAAATCAGATGTGCTGGGTTACACATGCTCAAACCTGTGGGAATATGCTATTCATGGTATAAAATCAGCAAACTAATATAATATTATTAGGGGTGGAAATCTTCCCCACACCTGTGCTTTAGCGGGTAACATCTGGTCACTTAAATCCAAGCCAATCTACCTGATTTTTTATTCTGAAACCTAATTGACGATAAAAAGCACAAAAAGCCAACCAGACAAGTCTATTCACTACAAACTAAACCGAGGGGTAGTTTTGCATTATTTCCCACAGAATCCAGGATGCCAGATTTGTAAGAATCTGATTGGACAGGCCGGGAGCCAGAATTTTAAACAGGTAAACAAATTAACCAATCCCACCTATCAAAGCAATGCACATCATATACTTACCACTGAGGCCGGAAATGAGGTAAGGGACGATGAAGGTGGAAGGGTTGACTTGGTCCAGGCAGCTGTCGAGCAGTGTGTCGACACATTCAAAACCAGCTTTTCGGAGCTCAAGCCCATCGTCTACCACGTGCTTAAAAGGCCCCAGATCAACAGTCCTGATGAGTTCTTGCTGAAGTTTTTTTTCCAAAGAAAAGATAGGTGAGTCTGTTTTGTGCTTCACTAGATAAAAAATAGTTAATCAAGATAAATAGTATGCTCCAATACATTGCTTACTGTTTGAGGGTTTTGATCCCATCTCATGTAAAAAAAAAAACAAGAACTAAAAAGCAAGGCAAATACCGTACCACCAATAATGCAGCTGGTGTCTTCCACTACCAGCCAAAGTTTTTTCAAATAATGCAAACAGTAATTACAAAAAGTATAAAATAATACCTTCACAACAGTCTGGTCGTACAAAAGAGGCAATAGTTCAGGAAGAAGGCCCTTAATTAGGCTCGGCTTGTTATGTGCAGCTGTGCTTAGAGCCAAGACAGCAGCCCTTCTCACATGCTATAATACATAACACATCCATTTAGGCAGACACAAGTAACAGACAAAGCAACCCAACTAACAAACAAATATCCTATATGTCATGTAAATTTCGAAGATAAGATGAACTCTTGCATTACAACTGAAAATGACCCGGCCAGATTGTGAAGTCTCTCTACCGCACTATCACATATCGAAGGGATAGTTTCTCTCCCCATCACCCTTGATCTGGTCAGTCGCCGGATCCCCCCCTCCTTCCCCTATAGCTCACAACCATCACACCCCTCTCACGGGTTAGAACCTCCGGCTCAAGTCAGAACCGTATCCCCCCTTCCCATCTCCTCCCTACGGACCCTACCCCCTCTCCCTATAGCTCACAACCATCACATACCCCCCCTCCTTCCCCTATAGCTCACAACCGTCACACCCCTCTCACAGGTTAGAACCTCCGGCTCAAGGCAGAACCGTATCCCCCCTTCCCATCTCCTCCCTACGGACCCTACCCCCTCTCCCTATAGCTCACAACCGTCACATATCCCCCCTCCTTCCCCTATAGCTCACAACCATCACACCCCTCTCACGGGTTAGAACCTCCGACTCAAGTCAGAACCGTATCCCCCCTTCCCATCTCCTCCTCCCTACCCCCTCTCCCTATAGATCACAAGCGTCACATACCCTCCCCCCCACCCTGGGTTCCTTCCTTTACTCTCCTTTTCTCTCCCAACCAAGTCTACTTATCTGGTGGGTTGCTTGTGGGTCAGATTAAGGCTGTGGTGTGCTGTGCTGCGCTGCTGCGATTTGTGTTGCAGGTGGCTTACGTGCAAATGGATTATAACAGCAAATGTATATTGCATCAAATGATTTGACTTGGTATTTAATCTAACAGTTCAAATTTATCAGGACAAAAACCCACACTTGTTTGGTCTTCGATGAAAATGCAAGAGAATTATAGAGCATTTTTTGCAATAAAATAAACCACCACCATCTAATATGAAAGAAATTTATAAGTAGGGCTTTATTTGAAAGTTCTATAATTTTACTATTTCAACAACCCCCAAAAAGTAACAGAAACTATTGAAATTAATTGCTATATCACAAAGATGCTAGGTGTTATCGCAAATAAGATAAATATTAGGTCTCCTGTATGTATCATATTGGAACATTCTGCAAAAGACTCGTAAAATTTGAAGGGAAGCACAATACCCTATCAGAATCTTTAATAAGCAGGAGGAAATTGGCGATCTCAGGGTACAAAATTTCGTCTATCTTCTCCGGCCTTTCAACAATTGAGTATTTTATTGCAACCACCATTGTTGCTCTTGTGAAGGCCGCTGGGCTCGCAGTGCGTTCCTGTTCATATTATGTCAAGTTGTTAAACTGCCCAGTCTAACAAGTACAACAAGGCTAGTAACACTAACAGTGCAATTGTGGTCAGCAGTAACACTACCCAGCCTAAGTACAACGAGACTAGTATGGTTATGCTCCAGGAAAATATGTAAACAGGCCTATCTTCGAGATTTTCTGACCAATACAACCCGCATTACCCTCGTTTAGTCATCGGCAATGAACTTAAAATCTAAGTTTAGTACAATCAAACTAGTATACAGCAACCGGATAAAATAAAATTAATGTAAATGCAGTAATAGTTGGAAGGAAATAAAATGTCAACATTCAACATAAGAAACCACAGGCAATTCGTTTAAAGGAAACCGATCCAACCTTGAGAGCAGGGATAAGCTTGTTGGGCTCGATAAGGGCAATTTTACCCAGGCATTCGGCCACCACATTGCGCACTCCTTCCTCCTCACTCTCACAATGATTGAAAAGCAATGCCAATATCTTCTCCACATACAGATCCCTTAGCTCATTTTTGCCAGCTGTTGATTGCCTTGCAATAACCTAGCCGGGAAATGACATTTTCCACTATTAAAATGAATGAGAAAAACAAAAGATGCTGTGTGCTTTGTGCATATCCATGATCAAAGTATTATCTCTTTAACCATATAGTCTTTTTAATGTTCGAAATTAAGATGTACTACAATAATTACTGTATCTGCACATCAAAAATAAAAAAAAAATATCTATGCCAACATATTTCTGTAAAATAAAAGGCATTTATCAGTATTATAATCAATTATCAGGTCTAGTAACATGATTTTTTCTACTGTATAACTTGCTAAATGGCCGTGAAATAATTATGTGTTTCAAACTCGTCAATCCCGATGGCAAATAACATGGATAAATTTCAGAAATATTCCTCCAAAGACAATGGAGAGATCAGGGCATAAAGTTATTGAATACCTCTTTAAGAGAATGGAGCAGGAGATATTGCTTCTTTTGCTGATTGTCGATCTGGTTGAGTATGAAAGGAAGGTATTTTGAAAGATTGCCAACAGCAATGTTGCCAAGTGCATATGATGCCGCAGATTTGATCTCCTCAAAAGGAGACTGGAAAGACTCTATCACTATGTTCTCTATATGAGCATGGCCACTCAAGTCTTTTCTTCTTCCTATCTCTCCAAGGCAAAGCAATGCCAGGTGTTGTTTTGCCTAATAAGAAGAGAAGAATTGATAAACAACAAATACCGGTTAGAATTTCTAGCAGGGTGTAACTTGCAATGCTAGAGGTATAATCTAGATTCTTGCTAAGACTTAGGCAAGAAATAAGGACAAAAAATGACCGCTGTTTACTCCCTTCTAAAGGAAATTATTCATTCTTCTACTTCAAAATCAAAGCCTGGTATTGCGGTCTCATATTACATCACCAAACCAGCCTGTCAGACAGTGTTTACCATCCCGGTTGTGCACGGAACTCCTGTGTTACTTTCATGGCCCAAACTTATGTTTGTCATCTTTTAGAATAGGAAGTTTACACAATATTCTTTTCTTTAGATTGGGAGAAACGTGCGGTGGCATTGGCAGAGCCAGAAAAATTTTCAATGGGGGTCAACATAGAAGGTAAACTTCAATTAATTTTAGTATTGTATCAAATATTGATGTGAATGTAATGATTATTGAAAAATGTAAACTTCTGACTATGGATGTCAACAATGAAACTATAGTCAAATATTTATGGGGTCAATGTAAATTTCTAAAGAAAATATCTACATAACACAACATATACATACAAAAGTGTTTGATGGGAAAAAATTATGCGGGGCATTGAAACCCATTGGTTAAACTTAATCCGCCCATGGGGGCGTTGAGGCCATACTTTTCTGAATTATAGAAGTATAAATGCAGAAGATTACTAATAAGAAACATTATCACAAGAGAGAAGGAAAATAATTTACAGAGCTGCCATTATTATCGTCCTTTAGAATGCCCATGAGCATCTCTACCGTTGACGCACACTTCTGATCACCAGCAGCAAGGCACAGAACAGCAACACATTGTGCAATGGAGTGAAGTGCCTGCTTAGTGGGGCCCCCAGACTGGGGCGAGGGTTTGGTACTTGATAGAAGGGAGTCCAGCAGGGTTTCAAAACTGGTGTTTGCTGTTTGTACCAATGCAGCAAAGAATTTCTGTAGTGCCTGAAATAATGCAAGAAACCAATATCCTGTTTGAGAATAGCCAGTGATGTAATACGCACTAGAGCCATGTTATACCTCCTTATCCCAAAAAGACAACTTTAGTCTCTCACTCTGCCAAGACCAACTAAAGTGGAAAAATCTGGTACAATAATTCCATACCAGAGATTATTGAAAAAGAATTCCAACTTCAGTCCTAGAAATAACCATCTCCAAGTTGGATAAAGGTAAGAATTACAGAGTCATTACAAGGCATTGTTCTGGCTTCAATTATTTAGAAAAAAGGCCATATAATAATAATACATACAAATTGAGTCACTGACCAACATCCATTAGTCTATATACTTCATGAGCCTAATATGGGTTATGTAAAGACCAAATTGAAAATTACCTGGAGGGCTTGACCCTGAAGCAGAGAGCTTCTGATCAAAATAAGCGCTTGAGGTAGGACCTTATTTCTGACGGTCAGGCCCACATTTTGGTTTGACTTTCTATCTGACATCAAGGTGCAGCAGAGCTCTAAAGCAAGTGCCGTCATGTGAAGGTCCATGTCACTGCAAAAAAAAAAAAATCAAGGTATGAAGTGGAGGGGCTTACAAAAGTGGCATGATTTACATTTTGGTATAAAAGTGTGCAATAAGTGAAGACTTATAAATACATAAAATAAGTGTTCTGAAATTCTCCAGAAAACAGGGAAAAAAATTCTGTAATCTTTAGCATTAATGGCCCAGCATTTCTTCAGGTGAAAATATAGAAAGATAAAAAAGTTCAAGTTTCTAAAATGACAAAAGAAATTTAAGGAGAACAGTAGATCAGTAAATGACCTTATCAGTGCAGACAGCTCAGCAATTATGGCTTCATAAGCTGATGAACCGATTTGATCACCATAAGAGACAACAAGAGCATTTAGTGTCCCCAATGTGGCCTGTCTAAGTGCCCTATTGGCCTGAAAAGAGAGCCCAATAATGACACGCTCTTAACTACTGTAAAATGATTTTCAGTTCAATGCTCTCTTTGAAACAATAGTCTGATCAAAAGGAATGCCAAATTTGTGCATACCTTGCGAAGGAAAGCAGTTAATTCGGATATAACTTGCTCAAGGACGCTCACAAGATTAATTTTAAGAGGTGACCTTGCAATAACTGAAAATGCCTGAAAGGGAAGAATCAATCATTCTTTATTGAGTTTTCAAAATAGAAAAGTACATAAAATAACACAAGTAAACAAAAGAAACTGTCTAAAGGCCTCCAATAAGATGATTATTATTTTTAAAGCTTTACAGGGTCCTATAACTCATAACTGACATTTCTGTGTTTTGAGGGGAATCCACAATACATCTTGTTTTCCAAAGCACCTGTTATGGTTTGAGATTTTGCACAGGTGCAATGAAATATATATAAAAAATTTAAACTATAAAACAAAAGATGATGACAAAGGACAATTACTTTCACAGCAGTTAGTCTGGTGATCTCATTACCCATGCGGTCTACTAGTATAGGGAGGCAAGCCGGGAGCTCCCTTTGTAAGCTATCACCAAAAGTAGAAATAACCAGGCTCATGCAAGCTATGGCGCTTTCCTTCACTTCCTGCCATACACCGGGACCACCGTATCATCAATACAAGGAAAACATACTGAATTCCACTAATCATTTTATACAAAGGAAACAGCAACATGCACTCTGGTAGTTCTTTGACCCACACCAACGCAACTAGTACTAAGCCCACGCCACTTATTTTCTTTTATACGTCTTTTTATTATTTTCTGCTTGTTTGTGATTATAAAAAATGATTAAACAAAGATCCGTCCAAACAACTAAAAACTACAGGTGGGCCCAAACCAACAATGCTAAGATGGACTGGCTGGTACAACAGTAGTTTTCTGAGAGTATAAAAAAAAAAAACCCACCTGATCTTGGTCTTGATTTGCTAGACGGGTCAAGATCGCATTATAGATCGGGCCTATGTAGGGTCTAAAATCCAAAGAGCGAGTCTGTAACCAAAAAATGATGATTTACTATGGCCAGAATAAATTTAGTATAAAATTCAAGTAGAAGGTTAAAGAAGTTGAGACCTCAAAATCAGGGCGAAGGACGCGCACTAGTTCTCCACAAACACGTAATGCTTCAGCGGTCACTTTGTAGTATCTATCTCCAACAGCTGATAATATAGGAGCAGATAAAGCCTGCAATCAAAACTCAAAAGGTTTTAGACAAGAAAATGAGCAGCAAAACATGTGTCATGGCATGATACAAGTAATACAAATAATATTAAATAAACCAATCATAATCAAGAATAAATATAAAGAAAAAGCACCAGTATGATTTTTTTATGTGTTTTGAAGAATTGTCAGAATACAAAGCATAAGTGTACGACAAATAGTAAATTAGTAATTACCTGAATGTAGGGGTGGAAAACAGAAGGGGAATGTGAGGCCATAACTAATTTTGTGAACACGAGTGCTTCAATCTTCAAGTTTGAGGTGGATGATTTATCCTATTGAACAAATATAAATTTTAAAAATGTTTGAGTGAAAATTGCTTCAAGGCAGAAATTGACCAAAAGAAAATAAATGATCTACAAGGACGTCAATTCATATCCTCTGAGTTAACTCAAATTTTGAGTTAAGATCTGGACCGTCCGATTTAAATCCGCAAATATTCAAGTGCCCCGTGCATTATAGGCGGGGCCAGATTGGCCAGAATTCTGATCGTACGGTCTGAAAATTAACTCAAACGGTATCATTAATGCAGAGGATATGGATTCCAGGGACTTCCTAGATTTTTTTTGGTGACTTCAACTTAAAAAAGTATAGAAAAGAGATTCAAATAATTTTACATAGCACAGAAAACTCACATTCAAAGCCTTTTCTATTCCTGGAACAAGGGACCCAATATGATCGGCAAGGCAGTCAGGCAGTACAACCACCAGTTCTTTCAGTACAGAAAAGGCTCCAACCTGATATAAAAAAAATATATCAGTACAAACAAAGAGACAGGCAACATTAAAGAAGGAAATAAGAACAAAAGTATAGTGACGAAAACCTTAGTCTTGATAGATTTTTCACGTAGCTGTCTGTTAAGAGATTTCACAATCTTAGGCACTTCTTGCTTCAGTAACCATCTCGGGCTGTCAATTACCAGTAAAAGTTGAAGGGATTAGCACAGTAGTTCGAAATCAAAGGATCATCAAAATATAACAAATGAAGCACAGTTATGTTAGAATATTTATTAGAATATACCTCATATTACAAACAAACTCAACTATGCTATTCTATAGATACACCCACAGCTAAAATGCTCTCATTAAAAAAATAGAACTCATGGTTTTGCACATATGCATAATATTTACTCCAATCTTTTTTATAATTTGAGAAAATGCATTTATAAAAACTTCCTAGTTTACTGCCAAGTCAGCCAACAATTCCGAGTCATCCAATTTCAATCTACAGCTGACGAGTAAATGCCAATTATGGTCCCAAGTTTCAGAACATGACAGAAAGGGAAAAAGAGGCTTGCCTTGACTCATCTGTGTCAGTTTGACCCTTGGTCACATTCCCAGTCTGCCTTAACAGCTCAATAAATGCATTAAACACATCCATCTGAAGTTTTGAAGCAATATATTAGTATAATATATAGAGCTAGTAGTATAAGTATGAATTCTATGATTATATTGAGCTAGATAGTATAAATATACCTTCACGTTCTCTTCCCTTTCCCTGAATCTTTCTATCATCTTTGGGCAAGCCTACAAACCAAAAAAATAATAGATTTATGAAATAGGAAAAGAAATGATATCCAGTGGTTTTAGCAGAATATCATATATGCAACTAGACATTTAAATTCAGGGTCTGGTTACTATGCTAGCAGTGCAGAGTATCAAAATATAACATGAACCATGATGAATGCCCTTAGAAATAGAACATGAGATATATATTTACTTCCTCACAGAATACCACCTGTGCTCTCCACCCTCGGATATTGCCTAAACTAGATGTCAATCGACCTTTACATGACTAATACCATAAGAGGTGATAATTAAAGCAATAGAGAATCTGCCATACTTCTTATTTTGCATGGTATTACAGGAAAATTAATAATGTTTCAAATGGCACGTATGAAATTTATTCCTTCACCAAGTTGAAGTGCAGATTGCACCGCTTATAATTGATACTTTTACTGAACACGCTGGTCAAAAGTCCCAAAAAAATCAGTAAATTAACTTCGTTTAGGTCCAAGTTCTTAAATTTTGATTGCATTACAACATACTGATATATTGACCAAGTTAATTTTCCTTTATTTTACTTTCACCCAAATTGCCTGTAGAGGCCATTTGCATACAGCTGGCTGACAGTAAACCAAAAAACAGTTAACATTCATGCAATCCCTTGCTTTGAAATAAAAAAGAAAATCAATGGGTTATAGAAAGAATTGCCTCAAGATAAAGACAGGACAGCATCTCAGGCCGAGAAACAATGATGGCAGACAAGCACTTTGCTGAAGCTCTTCTAACTTTCCAGCTTGCATCCTCATCATCGGTGTACTCATCTGCACTTTGGCTGTAAGAAAGCAAATATTTAAATGATTGCTAGAAATAACAAAATAATTGTACATATTTTCAACCATTTACCAGTACTAGTTGATGATTGTGTCTTTTTTAATAATTATGTCTGCGAAACATCCAACCAGGTTAATGAAGTAAAAAGCATAAAACCTCAACTTCTTTAATTTTTTTGGGCAATTACCACTATTTTGGGCCCTTCTGTTCTTAAAATACTAATTGAGACGGTACAGAAGAATGTATGGAAAAGTAAAAGAATAAAAAAAAAGGTCTGCATAGCATTACTGAAAACAGTAGTTTTCAGTCCATCTTAGTAACAACACATTCAACAATCTAATTTCAGCACATTGTGCATAAATTTATGATATCCCCCCCCCCCCCTTTCAAATTAAGAATCTGAAATACAATTATATTTAAAGCATAATAAATAATGAGGAGGGATCACTTGACAATGGTTATTTTGACAATCTTGACAATAAATTTTCAAATAAAATTGAAAGCAGCAAAATTTATAGGTGTGTTATTGGACATGTAGATAACCTAACAATCAAATTTCATGCAATTTAAGAATTGCTTCATGGTGCCTCGAGGACCATTGAATTTTTCAAGTCACTTGGTATACAGGGATATACATATACCAAATCTTACAATATTTCATAGACATGGTATCTGGATAATATGATGTTGGACTTCAAATTTAAGCTTTATTATTGAATATTGATTGTCAAGTGATACCCCCTCGTAGATAATATAATCAACAATTAATCAAAAATGGCCCATACTCATCCTCATCTTCATCATGTTCTTCATCATCTGTATCTTCATCCATGGTGTCAGTGAAATTGGGATCATAGCTCAAATACACCAGCGAGAGCCGCATAATATCTCCAGTATGTACAGATATATCTCTGGGACACCTAAGAAGGAAACTCTCCAGTGCCTGAAAAAGTAGTACTACCTTAAAACAAAAACTGCTTGAAGGTAAAAGCATATAGAGGGTTTAATTCCTTTTGGCTGCATCTTCAAGAGATGATAGTGTTCAAAAATTAAAAGCGGTAAATGTTGGTGAGGACATCAACAATGCTTGTAATTCAAGTTAAACTTTTAATATAATATTTCTAGAAAGTTAATAATGACTAAGAAAAACACAACAAATTATAATTGTACTCTCCAAAGGCACGCTTGGACCATCAAAGGGGTAATGCAAGAATATAGTGCTATTAGAGTTGGTGTATGAAAATAGTGCAAGAAGAGAGCTAATTGAAGATAATGCGGGAAGATTACTAGTCAAGTGCTATCGGGATAGTGCAAATGTTGTTTGGATTGTATAAATCGGAATAGTGCTACTCCAAAAGGTGCTAACATGTTAGTTCTATAAAATGTTGGATGAAAAGAATAGTGCTAACCAATGCCATCCCAAGGAGAGAAATGTGTTTAGATTGCATCCAAATGAGAATAGCATCACTAATCCAGGAACAGGGCTGTTCTTGATGGTCCAAACACAAATTGTTTGTTTTTCAAAATGATTATTTTACCTAATTTCTACTAAAAGAATAACAATTTACCTGAAGACAATACTCGCGAAGTTCTTCATCATTTTCTGATGCAGTAGTACAGTAGCTTATAAGCACTGGTACGGTCTCGCTGAGATGTGGCCCAAAGCGGTATCCAACAGATCGGCTGAAAAAGAATCATAGATTATGTCAACAACGTTTAAAAGTTATAAACTAAGGAGCAAGGGACTGGTTCAGGCCACTATAATAGAAACATACCTTAAGGCTCCGATCATCTGGATGTTTGTTCGGATTATATCGGGCTTTGCGGACTTGTTTTTTAAAAGCTTCACGACCTCAAATGTGCCCTTGGCCAACAGATCATCAGACAAGCTTGGTGCAAGTGATGCTGAATTATAATTAGTTTAATATTTTAGCGATGCCAAAAAATGCAACAAGATCATAAAAGGAATGATTGAAAATGGGGTGTCCATAGAGAACATTTAATTGTCAGTAGCAGAAAGAGCAAGCTCCTGACAGTGGACATATCTGACAATATGTACTGACCAATATTTCAATCCAAAACAAGCTGATTATCAGAAAATCAGATTAATTTTTTTTATATTCCTTTTAGGTGAACTAAAAAACAATAAATGCTCCAAAACAACATGATATGACAATAAATCCAAACAAACAACCTCTAGCAGCATAACAAAACTGAAATCGTTGAAAATAAATAAGCACAGTAGAGTTTACCAATGCAAGCAATGGACTTCTTTCTGACACTGGCTTGGTGGGAGCCAAGTTGGGTCAGAAGGGCACCCAACATCTCTTCATGATCTTTTGCAATCAGGCTGCCAAACTTCTGGAGCACATCACATAATATATCCAGTGACTCGCACTTTATCTCTGCACTCTTCTCCTATAAAGTTCAACAAAAAAAATCAAATTAAATGCATAATATATGGACACCCGACCACCCAACAAAGGATTAAAGTAGGCATCAAGTATGACCAAATTTTATTTCTTTGGAAAACTTGCATATGTGTGCTTGCAAAAAAGGGACAAATCATGTGGAGCTTGTGGAAAGAGAAGAATCAGGAAATAATCATATTAAACCTGGTAACTGTTATCGATTCAGACCCCACCAGATTTTCCAAAAAGAACCTAAATTATATCCCGGTTCTACTTAAAACATAGGATGAAGTAATACAAAGAAGGATTGATCATCTCTTAATAACAGGGAATCGAGAGGTCAATTATATTTTCATTCTGAGGAAGAATTTGCAAATTGATAAAAGCGGGTGGACAAATTTTCCATCTCCAGGGGAAAACACTATTATCTCCTATCAAATAAATCCCTCAGAAGCAAAGTGCATGTATATGATAATTTATTTTGAAAAAACTTGAGAAAGTATCAGGCATGATATCGTAATGTTTCATCATGTTATCTTTCGGTGTATTTTAGGGGTATGTACCAAATTGACACTTGGTAAAATGGGATTCTTATTCTTTCGATGCATATATGAAATATGGCAAATTCCAAAGAAAACATCTTAAAAGACTAGCTTGGTAGCAATCCAGCTCAGTCCTGGACAAGTTTAGGCTCTGTTTAAATTTATGACCTTAGTTTTGTAACTAAACCTCCTAAAAGATATTTTTGTTATAAATACATGCTACCAACTGTTGTAAAATTAATAGTTTAGCAAGACACTCACAGCACTGATTACGCCATTGATCAGTTGCGGGGAGAGAGAAACTGGTATCTTCTCAGCCAAAGATGTTGGGACCTCTGCAATTATGGTTTTCAGTGCAATGCTAGCAATGTCCCGATTCGGATCCTTCCCGTTGAGCAACTTATCACACAGCTTGTTTACCATCTCCAGTATTCTCTCCTCATGGACCTTCTTCACTAGAGGCACCAAACTGTAAAAAATATTGAAGAATGTACAAGTGAATAAGGCCTGTATCTTTTACCCCACAACCAGGAATTAGATTTTGCAAATAGAATTCAATTCTTAGTTGAGGTCTATCTCTACTAAACAACTGGCTTAAAGTTATGTTTGTTTCCAATGTAATCTGACTATTTGATTCCCCAAACCTGAATCTATAAAATGAGAAAATTCTATTACGAACTAATACCCGTATTCTGTCTTTGTTGTACCAACCAAAGACTGTTCTATATTTCTTTGTACACAAAATACAAAATAAGAAAAGATATATACAAAACAAAGAATGTCATGGCACACCGTGGTCACAGATTATCTTTTCTTTTTCTTATTTTATATTTCATATATCGAAGTTGTAGTCAACACAATTACTAATTCCACTGGTGATTGCTAAATCTTCTTTTGCAAAGTCAATGGCATATTTAAAAAATATATATAACTTATTTTTTAGGAAAGGAGCAAACATAATAGAAATTAGTTTGTTATTACCATTGAAATCTCTCAGTAAGTAGAAGTATTATTCCAGGAATTATTCCATGCCAACTTAACAAAAACAAAAGATACCAGTACGTGCCCTTGGAAAACAAAGAATGTGGTGCATGACCCCCCCCCCCCCAAACTGAAAAAAACATAACGAGGTGAACCTACAAAAACTTAAAGGTCCAACACAACACCTACTACTTCCTAATTGTTCTCTAAAATAATGTAGAGCACAAAAAGGATGAGCTGTTTACTACTTCATAGATATTAAGTAAGAAGTCCTAATCTGCAGTGATACACAATATGCTCAGGCTCTTTGCAACAGCAGGCACCAAAACTCTCTAACTGGTATAAATACAATGGTATTCACCTTAACAAACCACTAAGGTTATTTATTAAAAACCACCAATGCATATACCACAAATGAAAGTATCGAAAAATAACCAAACAAGCACCATTTGACAGCTAGGCCAGACACATCTCCAGCCGCATCATTGAGCTGCTGAAGAACGCTATTTGTCAACTTTGCTTCTATATCAGGTTCTGCTCTGAAACTATCCTTGTTCAGCTCATTTAGTAAATCTGATGTGGCCATGTATCTGTAGTCCTTGTCCTTGCCAGTCATCTGAAATTAAATATTTGACAACCTTAATGCTTGAACTCAGATGAAATATGTAAAAGGATATTCAAGTTCAGGATCTCAGTAACATGAAACTGAGGCTTATACCAGTTATAAAGCACGAGACCAAATGAACATGCTACCCCCACCTGTTTCCTTTTGTATTTTTTTTCTCACTATTTTTTATATCACCTTTTACTGTAAGTTTCAGGCAATTGTAAATTCCAGCGCACCAATAGATTGTAATAAATAGGGTAATAGGAATTCAACAAATGCTTGCCTTTTCCAGGATGCCAATCATATTCATCGCCATATCTGAGATGGTTTGAATGATCAAGCCTGTGCAAATTAACAGACTTCTTAGTCCTGCACATTGAACATCAAGTAATTGGAGAAATATGTGGAATAAATTAAACAAATTGAGAAGCAATTATAATGTTATCAAAATAAAGTGCTATATTGAAATACTATATCCAATTTCAGTCACAACTGATAATTGGCATAATAAGTGGTTATGAATAATCTTTTAGCCCGCTATGTCTAATTATACAATATATAGAATCCTCTACATAAATAAGAGTTTTCTTATACAGTGCACTTTAGGAATATGGAAAGTGAAACTCCTGGCCAAGCTAATGTAAAAGGCATATTTTTGGATCTAACAAACCTAGGGATCAATTTCGATGAACGTATCCAGTGATATATACATTACAGACAGCGGAGGCCAAGTCCTCGACTGTTCAATCAATCATGTGACTGTTATCATAAGCTAATTCACTATTCTTGTTGTTCTTTTGTGCATCAACTTCCGCCCATATATGCAATTTCTATACGATTTTGCAGAAGTAAATTTATCCATGCATTATCTCTTTACTTCCACAGTCATCTCAGATCCCACTCTTCTCAACTTCACATCTTTCCAATGCATATGTAGTTATGTACCAAAAGCGCACCTCAAATCTTAAAATAAACATGGATAAATTCACTGAGAGTGCCACATTGTTCAGGAATGAAAGACTAATATTTGTTGCTGCAACCGCCAACTATATTAAAGGTGCGCCCCTACTAAACCTTAAACCCTCAACCAAACTATTTGGGACAAATTAGAGTCTAAAATCGGCGAAATCCTTAAAATTTAAAACCCTAGAAAGCAAACAGATCCACTCGTCCAGTAAAGTGGTTGAGATAGTAAGAGAAGCAGAGAGAGAGAGAAAGAGATAGCGAGAGGCAAAAAGAAGATAGTACCTTGCTTTCCTCAGTGTGAATTCGAGATGTCGAGAAAGAGAGAAAGGCTAGGGATGATCGGAAAACGAGGCGGAAGCGGTTGAGATGATCGGAGAATGGGAGGGTCTGGAAGGGAGCCAGATGTTAGGGTTTTATTAAGATATTAAATTGCTGCTCTGGGAGGGAGGATACCGTGCAGAGCACGTGAGTTCCCCCTCGCAGATCAGTTTGGGTCCGATGCCCATCGGACTCAAATCTGGTCCGATGGGTTCCATAACTGTCCAATAATCTTTAAGTTTCGTGAGCATGGATATTAAAGTGATGTGCACAGATCTTAAAGTAAATCTTACGGTCAAAGAATCCATCGAACTCAGTTTGAGTCCGATGGGCATTGAACCCAAACTGCTCTACCCCTGGAGACGTATTATTTCCGAGCAAAAGTTATTTTCGTAAAGGGAGAATTCCTTGGAATGATTTATGCTCTTTTTCTAAACTTGTAATAAATTCACAGACTTAATTTATTTATAGGATTGCTAAATTCTGCGTTAAATCTATTAATTGCTCACTTTTGCGATGGACCCCTACATAGTTGTCTTATTAATATTAAATTTAAATTTAAAATTATAATATTTTTATTTTATCTTTTATTAGAAAATATAAAATATGTAATATGTGTAAGAGAAATTATCCCATCCCTTTTTGGAATAAGATTTGGTCCAAATGGCTTTGGACCGGATACCTTCCAAAGTATTTAAAAATCGTACGATTAAAGTCTGAACAGTCGATCCGAATCGCTCGACGTGATTTTCATATTAAAATATGCTCAGAGATCAAATTTTATATTTTTTGGAAATTATTTACTATTTTTTTAGATATGTACAATATCACTATTTATGAACAGTAAAAAAAGTGGTTTTGTACGTATCTAAAAAAATAGTAAAAAATTTCCAAAGAAATATAAAATTTGGTCTTTGAGCACATTTTTATATAAAAATCATATTGAACGGTTCGGATCGACTGTTCGAACTTTAATCGTATGATTTTTAGAGGCTTTGCACGGTGTCCTATCCAAAGCCATTTGGACCAAACCTCGTCCTTTTTTTCTATTGGTATCGTTAAAAAAATGAACCAATATTATACTTTGGGAAAGGCTACGGTGCTATCCATAGCACCATGGACTCTATGCAACGGCTCAAAATTTGAGTTTTTAAAATCCTAACGGTCGATCCGAACCGTTAGATGTGTTCTCCATATTGAAATGTGTTTGGAGACCAAATTTTATATTTTTTGGAATTTTTTTACTATTTATTAAGCCACTTTGAAAATCGCTAAAAACGGGTGAACAGTAAAAAAATTTGGACGGTTCGGATCAGCGATTTTCAAAGTGGCTTAATAAATAGTAAAAAAATTCCAAAAAATATAAAATTTGGTCTCCAAGCACATTTCAATATGTAGAACACATCTAACGGTTCGGATCGACTGTTAAGATTTTAAAAACTCAAATTTTGAGCCGTTGTATAGAGTCCATGGTGCTATGGATAGCACCGTAGCCTTTCCCTTATACTTTTCATTGTATCTTGTTTTATAGCAAGACCGTTGAATAATTTAGCAATCTGCATTGCTTCAGCGGTTCTAAGTTCTTCCATTGTTTACAAAATCTCTCTATTTTTTTATGTTTGTTGAGTTGTTGTGTGTCACAATATCCACACAAAAAAACATTAAATGAATGTTCTTTTAAACTATTTTCTCTAATTTTAATTTTTTCAACCAACAATGTATTCAGAAAAACACAAACGAACTACCTCTCACGTAGACTGTTATACTATTCAACAGTTGCGGTACACAACGAAATTTACGAAAATTGTTGGCACATATTTAATTTTTTTTTGTTATGAATAAAATAAACAAAAAATATTTAATCTTATTATTGACCAATTTTACAAGACAAATGATTTTTTCCTACTCACACGTATAAGTGCCTAAATATTTTTGAATATGCGTTACAACTAAAGAAATTAATTATTTATTGTCATGAACCGATCGATTAAATGACTTAAGCATGCTACGTATTTCTATTTGTAATAAAAGATAGAAGTAGGACTTTGTAAATTTAAAACGAGTTTTAATTAAAAAGTCAAAGAATTGAATAAAAGTAAAACTTTGAACTATTGCCGATTAAAATTATGCATGATAATAGAACTAGCATTTGATCTGATAGCAAAGGCACACGATCTCTATAATGAAAGGCCATGATTTCAAAATTATAATGAGAAAAATCATTTGTTGTAATAACAAGGATATTAAATAGCTGGATGGATTGACCTCCAATTTTAATAAAAAAAAAAAAAACTCTGCATGATAATATCAAATAAATTCTAGTTAAAAAAACTATGATCATTCTATATGAAAATGCCGACAACACTGTTTCCTATTCTAATTTAAAGCAAAATGTTACTTATATATGTATCCGTATTTTTCCATCATATTTAATCAACAAAAAAATAAACAAATAATTTTTTTAGACTGTTTACTATTTTCTCAAAACCCAAACTATTTGTTGATCGCATAATGAGAAAGTATGTAATTTTATTTTTGTCACAAATGAAGAATTCATAAGGTAACAATACCTGTAATATGAAAATCAAACAAAACATTTATTCGTTATTACATCATCAAAACTACCGATTAAATTAAAGGGAACAATATAATCTGGGAATCTCATCATGCCGAGACTTTTTTTTTACTACTCCATTAAATCAAAATTATTTAAACACCATTCTAATTAACTTGATTCAAATCATACCACCCATGCGTCTTCAGTCTATGCATCAAATTGAACTGATGCGCGAGGAGGCGCACCAATTGATGTCCCAGCTGGGAGTGCACACCAATTAAATTATGCATGCACAAACGGTCTTAACCAGTCAATTACACCGGTTTTGACCGGTCTAATTACAAAAACAATTTGTTTATTGAACCAAACCGTATTATTGTTCGGCCAGTTTTTTCCGATTAAACCACCGATCCGGTCCAGTTTTAATAACACTGGTTGGGGGCAGTCTGGTGGAGAGAGTGGACCGCTCCCCATTTGAGCAGTTAGGTTGTTTATAATTTTTTTTTAAATTTGAGGGCATATTTAATATTTTTTTGGGTTATTAAAAAAAATCAGCAAATATTTCACTTAATTATAGATGCCTTGTTGCCACTACTTTAATAATACATAATTAGTGCCTGAATGACCTATTTCGATATTGAACACTTTTCAATTTGCAACATTTTGCGCAAATCTCCTAATAGACTTGCTAACTTGCGTGAACATCTCTTTCCTAAGAAATAAGGAAAGCATGATCAAGTGATTAGTTAATTACTTGCATTCATGCAAAAGAAGTGACATTTATAATTTATAAAAATAAAATAAAATTCTTTTTTCTCCATACTAATTAAGAGTTCTATCCTCTAGTAAGATATTCATTAAACCTTTCTGTTTGAAAAAACCCATCAATTATTCTTAAATTGAAATACAATATATTATTTACTTTAAATAAATTAAGTTACAAATTAATTGTACATAAAATATTGGAGAAAACCAATTAAAATTTATAAACAATATTTTTGCAATTAAAAGAACCTCTCGTTAATTCAGGGGTCTAAACATGATCAATTAAAATATTCTTTTATCTAAATATACCAATATTATGCTAAAAGTGCCAAATACTTGAAATTAAAGATGTCATTACGGCAACATCGGATGAAAGTTCCAGCAGATCTGGTGGCTACCAATTGGAAATGATTCGGTCGTCCACCCATTCCGAAATTCGTCTTACCTCTGCTAAATGGCTGCACCATGTTTTAAGCCACTACCCACCCAACCATTTACGTCAATAGAAGAACATGCTTCTTCAATTAGTTCACACTGAAGAAGAAAGATTGGTTCTTGCCCGCCTCAGACATTCGGTAATTTATGTTGCAACAAACTTCTTACCGAATGATCTCTGGCCGGAGATATTCTCCTTTATTTTTCCGGCCATCCTAGATAGAATTGCTCAACTACTAGCATCGCCATTACTTTTTTTTTGCACAACTTTCCCATCTCATGAAAACGTCGTGGTTCCCACCTACTGAGAGACTACAAGCATCCATTCAATTCTATCTGACAAAATGTTCTGATAGGGGTGTAGAGGAGGACCCTCGGAATTCTTCTCTCCTTGCGTTTTTTACATTGCTAAATCTTGTACCTATGTCAAAGAACAGCGAAAGGGAAATATTACAAGGCCTGTCACGGGATGCTCTTGAAGTTTTACAACAAGCCGTTTGTGATAATCAGCAACATACAACAAAAAATGCAATTAAAAGATTGAATAATTTAATCATTGCTGAGCCCAAATTCATTTGCGGTTCATTATGCAAAATTGTTGAAATTGTGCTGACTATAGCCAAGTCCAACACGCCAAAAGAAGACTTGAAAATCTGCACTTGAAATCTCGTGGTTACACTTGCCAAGACCCAAGAGAAGGAACTTGGTACTTCTAATTTGTTTTTTTTATTATAATATTAGTTGCTGTATTAACCTATTCAGTAGGAGTACTATAATGATGTGTATATATATTTTTTTTGCTTCAAAAAAATAAAGTATATAATAGTTGTAACAAATTAATATTTTGTAATTTGTAGTATACTCCTTTTGTCTTTCCAGCAAGGGTTAATTATTACCTTTCTTACAGCTGCAGTTTGCCCAGTTAGTCAAGTATCTGTGATTTGTTCTGTTGAATTAACTGTCTTTTTATTTTTTTTCTTCTTGAATTAATGTACTGTTTTGATTCTCCATATTATACATGCCATAAATTTTTGTTTCTCATTCTTATGAAATTGAATGATTAATGTTACTGCTCTTCACATTTTTGGTATGGTAAGGAATTTTTTTTTTCTCTCATATATTTGTTTTATTTTTCTGGTGGGGTAATTGTGGCTAACAGTTCTGATTGAACAGCTCCTAATAGTTCCACACATGGAACAATTTGTCACTATTCTATCGGAAATGTTATCAGATATGGATGAGGAGAGTAACTTCAAAACTGCCAGAATTTTCTCCAACTCTCTTTCATCTGCTCTGGGCGGAGACTTACTTGTACCAGTGGTCACCAAGCCGATGCGAGCATTTATATCAGAAATTAACGGGAAGAAGCGGCATGCGGCTTTGTTTTTCCTCAAGGAGATAGCTAAAGGATGCTGTGAGGTAAATTCTGTAGATAGTTATCTGATTAGGTGGGTGCCTAGGCATACTGACTCCTCAGTACACCTTTTTTTTAAGATTTAGGTTTTATTTAATTATTTTTATTACTAATTTCAATTCCTAAGTACAAAAGCTAAAACAATTTTAATTGTTTGGAATTATTAATTTCTGAATTCAGGGGATGAAAGAGAACTTGGAGCAATTTGTGAACATGATTGTAGTTTCTCTTGATGATCACCACCCGAGGGTTCAGGGGGTTGCGCTAATGGCATTGCGTGTCCTTTTAGTAGATCTGAAACCCGATTTGGAGGCGGAACATTTTGACACAATATTCCCCACCCTAATTCATCAAGCCATAAGCACATCAAATCAGCCCCATATTCAGGTATGCATGTTATGTAGTTCTCTGTCATACTTTTTTGCATCTTCCACATGCATTTGTATATTTGAATTAATATGTGCACAACTATTTGTAGGTGGAAGCCACCAAATCTGCTTGGAGTTTCATCCGCTGTTGCCGTAAAGAGATATTGAAAACGTGCTTGATAGATCTTTTGGATCTATTAGTACATATGATAATATTTGTACGTACGTACGTTGTGGATAATTCTAAGTTCGTAGCCCTTTTGGTTTAACATTACTAACTAATATTAATATAATTGTATTCTGTTTTGCTTTACTAAGACAAAAAACAGGGTTGTGAAAGAAAATGCATTAGTGATTAATTCTAGGATCTGTTGCATATTTGCTACAGGTGCACATGGGAAGCTAATTAATATTCAAATTGTACATTCCTTAATTGTCTATCCATATATAATTAAAAACAAACTTATAGTTTACAGTTGTGCTCTACAGGATATGCATGACAGTGACTATAGAAAAATTATGGATTGGCTGATAACATTTTGCCAGAGAGGTACGCAGTTCAAATGTAGTTCTTTCTTTTCACGAATATTACTTAATTATTCTGAGATCAAATTAAGGTGCTAGCCTAGCTATTATCTTATTCCAGGTGGTGGACCTCATATCATCAAAATGTGCTACAATGGAGGCAGATGATCCAGCTAGAGGCTACCTGCTCCAAGTATATACATTGATCTCTGCCAAATATTTAATTACATAAATAGACTTCTCTACATGCCAAATAATTTGAATAGCGTCTCATGCCATTCTTGGGATAGTAAATATGTCTTACTAGATTAAAAAATCTAGCTAGTTATCTATTGAAACTAATCATACTTTTATTTCTATTATGTTTTAATCTTCTATTTTTTTGGGAAATATTATAATCGTTCAACCTCTGTTTAAATAAAAACCAAAAGTACTTACGATGTTTGGTGCCATTAATTCATCTTAATGACCACATAACATAATGATGTAACTATATAATTAAATTAAATATTATATAGGCATGGATGAAACTGCTTAAATGTCTAGGCCGGGATTTCTTGCCTTACCTGAACCTTGTCATGCCTCCTTCGCTTCTGTCTGTTCAGTCAGATTTAGAACTGATCGTTTCTGTTGATTTTTACTAAGAGAGATGCAAAAACTGAGGAGAATTTTTTCAAAATATAAATCATTCCTTACAAATCATACCATAATTTAAACCACATAATAAATATAAATTCCCAACTAGATAAACATAAATCATTCCTTACAAATCATAATCACTCATATTAATGTCTAAGTTAAACTTCAAAATATTACATAACAATTACAAAACAAACGCCGGTGTTGTTTGATTTGTTCAAAAATCACTGCATTTCCAGATTTCTTATTTTAGGATTCCGATTATGAAATTGGAGGGTGGCTTAGAAACTTGTGAAAGGTGAAAAGGGACGAAGAAGAATATAAGTCTCTCTTTGATATTCGTGCTAAAGCAGATTGAACGGTCTGAGAATTAAAAAAAAAGAGATTGTTTTCTCCTATCTTATCTTAATTTTTCTATAATGTGCTTCAGTTGGAAAATTTTCTCTAACTTTTTATGCATTTACACATTGTCTATTTAATTTAATTTTTTATTTTTATGGATAAAAAATGCATGTAAGTGAGAGTTCCTAAATTTAAAAAAGCTGTATCCCTACAAGAATATTTAATATAGCTCGCTCTCTAAATTAATTTGCTCATTTCCAATCTCCTTAATTTTGTCTTTTCTGTCTTTACACATTAGTTTATATTATATTATGATTTTAATCTGGTCATGCCCTCAAATAAAAATAAAATATATATAATTCACTTCCTACAATTAAAGGCTATATTTGCGGTCTACTCGATAGAAGACTAATGTCCCTATGAAATTAGAAAGACCCGAACTTTTTATTTTTACCATTCAAAACAAATAATAAATAAAAAACTATGAATTCTGAACTTTTTTATTTTTGACACGGTGCAATATAAAATTGCAGCTATAAATTGAATGGCTACAACTTCACGCTGCGTCTACCAACTTTTTTTTCACCAAGTTTGATTAAATCTGATTGGTCCATAAAATATGGACCCACCCAATTACTGATTTTTCACGTTGCTAGCTGTGAATTGGAGAAAAAAAAGATGGTGGACGCAGCGTGAAGTTGCGGACTCATTTTTTAACTGCAATTTCACGTTGCGTACGTGTTAAAAATGAAATTCTGGTCGAATCGTAATTTTTTTTAGTTTGTCTAAATGGTAAAATTAAAAAGTTTGGTATAAAGACAAATTAATCCTTGAGGTGCCTCAATCCGACCACACATTAGTCAACATCTTTGGGCCCCTCGTGAAAATGATATATGGCGCTCATTAATTCCATATCCAATCTCTTCCACAGAAAATTTTCCAAGGAAACCAAACCACATAATTTTTGTAATAAGTAGTTATAATTAATGCTTAATTTTAATGACATAATAATCAAATGTAAAAAGAGATGATCATATAACCATCCGGCAAATTCGCCTTCTACATATTTTTCTTTGTTTAATGAAATTTTAGTAGGCACTTTACCTGCTATTGCACAAAAAATAGAAAATGTTGTAATTATTTTGTCGACGATTGACATGATTGTCTAATAAATTTATTATTGGTAAAATCATCTGATCTGTTGGATGAGCCACATGTCACGTATATTTTTGCTAAAAATATTCACAAGATTGTAATATTAATTACTTGCCTCATGCATAGAGTTAGATATTATCGAAATTAAATATCTGCATGATCATTGATCATGGCGACTAGCTAGTTAAGACAACCTTGTCATAATAAATTCAAAACCGATTTTTTATTAATAGAAAAATAAATAAAAATATATCGAAATAGAGTCGATTTCTAGGACATTTCGAAATATAAGAAAAACATTGTGCTTTATCCGATAAATTCATCTCGTCTAGTTAATTTTGTCACTAATTACAAAAAAAATTATATCTATAACAGTATTGTTTATATTATTTTTCTTCTTTTTTGTTGTTCTTCTAACCGGAAAAAAAAAAAAACACAATGAACAGTATTGGACATGATGGATTATCCCGTCCAAGATTTTTTTTTTAATTAGCGAGTTTGCGTGGTTAGAGTTTCAAAATTTCACCAAATCGTACTCTATTTTGATATTTTATTTATTTATTTTCTATTAATAAAATAAGTTTCAAATATATCCCTACTTAGCATCAAATTCTCTGATTTTTGCCCATTTTTGTTCTCTATGTAGTGATAACTGTGCAAGCAACAGTGTGGCGAATCAAATATACTGCAATACGTGTGGCTGTGAATCACAACGTGCCATGCGCGCCACTTCCTCTGCTCCCAATTGAAGCGAAAATTATGTGTTTATATTTTTGTAGAAATGTTACTAATAAAAAAGCTTTATTTATATAAGCAAATTTTGATATTTAAACAATTATTTTTCCTACAGGATCTTTTACTAATCAAAGCTTCAAGAAACATGTAGCTTTCATGTGCAATTGTCATTAGTCAGAGTATGCAGTCATTCATTATTTGAAAAAATTTATGCGGTTGTCGGACAATCAAGAGGAGGTTTCACTATGGAAATTTCAGCAATTGAAGTCTCTGGTCAAAATGATAATACTTTATCAATTACATTCCAAATTTGTAGAAGAAATTTGATAACAGTTTGTTTGTAATTTTGTATGTATTGAAGTCTCTGGTCAAAATGATAATACTTTATCAATTACATTCCAAATTTGTAGAAGAAATTTGATAACAGTTTGTTTGTAATTTTGTATGTATTGAAGTCTCTGGTCAAAATGATAATACTTTATCAATTACATTCCAAATTTTTAGAAGAAATTTGATAACAGTTTGTTTGTAATTTTGTATGTATTGAAGTCTCTGGTCAAAATGATAATACTTTATCAATTACATTCCAAATTTGTAAAAGAAATTTGATAACAGTTTGTTTGTAATTTTGTATGTATGACGCGGGATTCATTACATTGCCGTGCAAACATTACTTTAATTTCTATTTTGATTCATTAATCATGTAAGGATATTATTGCTCCAACAAGACCTAGCTGCTTGTATAAGTAGGTGCAACTGGAAGACTTACGGAACCATTGAGAGCTTCTCACATTAAACTAAAGATGCACTATTCCTCACTCAATTTCCTCCTCCTCTTATTCATTCAAGCCATCTTGGCAAATTGTTGTATTGAGCATGAGAGAGAAGCACTGCTTGAATTCAAAGCTGATGTCAATGATACGAAAAGTCGTTTGGCTTCATGGAGTGGCAAAAAATGCTGCAACTGGGCAGGGATCCGTTGCAACAATCAAACAGGTCATGTTGTCAAACTAAACCTTCGAAATACCAATCCTTATAATCTTGACAATCTCTATGGAGATAATTACGATGATTGGATCTACCATAGTTTGGTAGGCAAGATCAGCCCATCTTTGATATTTCTCAGTGATCTGAAATACTTGGATCTCAGCTTCAATAATTTTAATGGGAGTAAATTCCCAGAACTTATTGGCTCATTTAGAAACTTAAAGTATCTCAACTTGTCTAATACGGGCTTATCAGGAATAATACCTCATCAACTTGGGAACCTTTCTAGATTAATGTACTTAGATCTTAGCAATTATTGGTACCAATTATCTTCTGGCTTTATGTTGAACACCAATACATGGTGGTTACCTAATCTGAGGAATCTAAAGCATATGGATATGTCAGGAGTTGCTTTTAAAGATTCAAATGATTGGGTGGAAACTTTGAACAAATTATCATCACTTGAAGTGTTAGTTTTGTCCGACAACAATCTATCCCATATTCCACAATCAATCTCATTTGTGAACTTCACCTCCCTCAGAGTGTTTCATCTTTCTAATCAATACTTCAATACCACCATACCCAATTGGGTGGGCAGTTTACATAGTTTAAATGTTCTAATTCTTGAAGAATGTAACATGGTGGGGTCATATCCCGATACACTGGGAAATCTAACTTCTCTAAACAAACTTACCCTTGATTATAATTTACTTGATGGCATGGTACCACCACTACATAGTCTAACAAAATTAACCGACTTATCTTTATCTGGCAACAATATAGAAGGAGATATTAGGGAGTTATTATTGGACAAGTTGTCAAATTACACATTGGAGAATCTAGAGTTTTTAGATATTTCATCTTCTAACTTATTTGGAACATTGACAGGGTGGATAACGAACATGACAAGTGTGACTCATCTTGCCCTTTCCAATAATAACCTAAGTGGTACAATACCAATTGATATTGGAAATTTAACAAATCTTGTCTCTCTTGATCTTAGTTTTAATCCCCTCAGAGGACTACTATCAGAAACTCATCTCAGTAGGTTGTTAAAACTAAAATATTTATACCTCGGAAATAAAAACATAACTATTTTACTTGATAGTGATTGGAACCCTTCTTTCCAACTGAATGGTATCGATTTGAGTTCATGCAAAATAGGGCCAAAATTTCCCTCTTGGCTCCGAAGACAAGTAGAAATTGAGGATCTAGGCCTGATAGACACTGGAATTGATGATAGTATACCCGATTGGTTATGGAGTTTATCTTCACTTAGCTTTCTTGAGTTGTCAACAAACTTACTAAGAGGGAAGTTACCAGGAAGCTTGGTACACATGACCAAGCTAGTGTATATGGGTTTGAGTAATAATCGGCTTGAGGGCAAAATACCATTTCTTCCTACAAGTTTGAAGGCACTAATTCTTTCCAGTAACTCCTTGTCAGGAGAACTGCGTAAAAACCGTAAGTCGCTATACAAGAATAAACCCATCATCTCGAACAATAATACTGTTATTGTAGAGTTGTTTCCTTGCGGATTAACTAGTTTGTATGTTCTTGATCTCTCGAGTAATAGTTTATCAGGGCATCTATCTTCATGCTGGTCTAATATCAGTCGCGAAGTAAATCTTGCAAATAATAGACTCTCTGGAGTTGTGCCTAGCTCTCTGAGTTGTTCAATCACACTAAGAGGGCTTCAGCTTGCTAACAATAATTTAACTGGAGAGTTTCCATCTGATTTGCAATTTTGCAGTGGGTTACATCTGCTTGATCTTGGAGAAAATAATTTTCATGGGATAATACCAGATTGGGTAGGAGAAAGCTTTCAGCAGTTGCAAATTCTAAGGTTGCAGTCCAATCTGTTTTCTGGTAATATCCCATCCAAATTGACACAACTCAATAATCTACGAGTCTTAGATCTTTCCAATAACTACCTTTCTGGACAGCTACCAAACGGTTTAAATAATTTTACTTTGATGAGTCAATTGTTCTCATTGAATGACTATTATTATTATGGAAATTTAATTGCAATTACCAAAGGGTTGATTCTTGAGTATGATTATCGACACTTTTTACTTTTTAAGAGTATAGATTTGTCAAACAATAATCTAACTGGTGAAATACCTCAGGAGATAATTTTTCTTGCTGGTTTATTGAATCTAAACTTGTCCCACAATCACTTAATGGGAAACATTCCGCTTGAAATCGGAAATATGACATCTCTAGAGTCACTCGACTTTCACAAGAATAACCTATCAGGGACTATCCCACAAAGCATATCCACTTTATACTATTTGGAAGTGCTTAATTTTTCTTATAATAATCTATCCGGAAGCATTCCAAATGGGCATCAGTTGCAAACACTTAATGACCCAGAAATCTACAGTGGCAATCCATACCTATGTGGACCCCCACTAGAGACAAGTTGTGCTAGCAGTGTGAGACTTCCTCAGAGTAATGGTAACAACGATTCCAATTCAAAAATTACCGATGATAGGGACAAGTGGTTGTATTTGTTCATCGAGTTTGGATTTGTGGCAGGATTTCTGCTGGTGTTTTTCATCCTACTATTCAAATTAAAGTGGAGGTATACTCATTTCCAAATGGTTGATAGTGTGCTTGAGAGAGTATATGTTATGGGTGTTATAATATGGAAAAAAGAAATTGGATCGTAGCCCATTTTGGTTGTTTGTGGTGGAATTCATCTCCAAATCTTCATTGTACTCTTCAATTGATTATAAGTCAAACCGTGAGTTGAAGGGTCTCATCTCTGAAGCTGCTCTCTTCTCTGTTAAAAAAAAATGCTCCACTTCAAGTTCTTTTCTTGAGTTTTTTTTCTCTCTTGTTTAATTCACCCAAATATACTTGATAATATCATAGATTAGTGTATGAAATTGTGAGAGAGTGTGAGAAAGAGTGTTATTGGCTTGATAATCTCTTATATTGTAAAACTCTTTGTTATAGTGATTTTGTGTCGTGCTCTCGTGGTTTTCTCCCGAAAGGGTTTCCACGTAAAATCTTGTGTCTTTCTTTTATTATATGTGCTTGATTGTTTGTTGTTGTTGGTTTCTTGTGTAACTTTCATATTTCTCCATTTAGTCGGATATTGGTGTATGCTCATAAGGTGTTCTATGAAATTACTCATTGAACGGAGAAAGGGGAGGTAGCACAATTGACTAGGAAAAAGTCCTAGGATTGTTGTACTCAAAGGTCGAGAGTTTGATTCTCCCTCACGACTTCGTAGCCTCTGCGAAGGTTTCAAAAAAAAAAAAAAGAAATTACTCATTGAACGCTTATGTGACCGTCCCTAATAATTAGTATCAGAGCACGTCGCGATTTGGCATATGTGTTATTGAAGCTTGAGTGTGTTTAAATTTGAGCTTGTATTCGTGATCATATATATATGTGGTGTAGAATGGAGAATGCTATAAAATTTAAGAAGTGTGCAATCCATGCACATGTAGGATTATGAATGAGAGTTGCTTGATTGAAAATGTTTGGCGACTATAATATAGTGTATTGCTAAAATTGAGAGGGTGAATGCACATAATTTCCAATTATCCTGCATTTATTATTTCCAGCGCATCTTAGGTCTGTTCAACAATACATATTAATCTTAGTAATTAAAGCATTGAACAATCGTATCAATCCATAGAAATTCCAATCAGGCTTCTCAACATATAATTTGGTAATAATAATTGACAAGAGGTTCTTGATAAAATATATCTAGATTCTATGTATGAAATTAAATTCTATATATCTATATCATTTTCCAAGACCCATCATTAAATCAGCCTGAAGTTTAAATTTGATAAAATATGCTCTAGTTCTATATTTTATTATTTATTTCTAAATAAAATATATTACGCATGCATGCTTACTTTAAATTGTGTTATTTTATCATCAATATAATATATTTTTAGTACGTAATTTAAAATCAAATCGATCATGCTTAATATTTTACTTTTGTATGCTTGAATTGCTTAACATTACGGAATTATAGGAGTGAAAAAAAATTAATTATTTTTATATTTTTATAAAAGAAATAACTTTTGTTATTAGAAATATGAGTTTCCAATCTAATTCAGCCCATTTCACTGAGACATCATATTCCGATTTCGAAATTTTTATTAACATCCTCAATTAAAAGAAATTACACAAATGTCCTCATTTTTTGTTTTTAAAAGTACCGGGTACCCCAATCGCTAGGATTTCTGGAGGTTCACTTCAGAATGACAAATATTAATGAATAAAAAATCAAGGACATTTGTGTAATTTTTTATTTGAGAATATTAATAAAAAATTTAGTTTCTACTGCAAGAAGAAGTAGAACTAGAGTGTTTTTAAACTCAACAAGCTTCTTGATAAACTTAACTCTAAAATCTATTAAATTGGCTTGAAATGACAAATTCAAATCATTAAAACCAACCTATTCACGAATGATGTGTTAACATATTAAATTTATAGAATTTCCAAACTAATTTAGTATAAAGTCAAGCAGTCAAGAAAAAGGATCTATATTGTTAATTTTAATACATTAATTTTTCATTCTATTTTGAACGCTCGACTTTATACTAAATTAATTTTAAAATTTTAAAAAAATTGTATGTAAACATCTTACTCATGAAATAAATCAATAAATGGTTTGAATAATTTGTCATTTGAAGCCAGAACATTAGGTTTTGATGATAAGCTCACCAAAGATTTGATGAGCTTAAGAACACCCTATTTTTACTCTTCTACTACATCAATTTATTACTCAAAACAAGATAGTATTCCACTAGTTGTTGACCTTATTGTACAAATACATTTCTCTAATCATCCATCATTAATTTATTATTCTCCATTAGATGAATAATTTGATCAAGGAAAAACCGAATTCAACTCAAAATTTAACCATGATTTGTTCATTATACCATGCTACAACCTTCTGATAGCATAAGTTAGCGGAATCTACAAAACCAGTTACCAAATTAGGTGGAATCCAAATGAGATTTACCCAGTAAACACAATGTGGCAGGTAAAACAAGACCTAATTTTGAAAATATTCATTTAATTTGATATGAAAAAGAAAGTTTATTTTTAATTGATTTGGCCAACTGAGCATTGATTTCAACAAAAAAAAAATGCAAAATGGTGCTTACAAATATGACTAATGCTTGGTGTTATTTGTAAATGCAATAGAGCATAACATGTGTCTTGCCAAAGAAACCAAATATCATATTACCATATTAATATCAACTTTTTAAGTTACTTCAATCGCTTTAATTTCAGGTTTATGTTTAATAAATTAAAATAAGTCATAATAAAAAGATCCGACTGATTTGGATTTGAAATTATTTACTATAGTAATTAAGTCTATTAAATACTTATAAAATAGAGGCACGATTGTCAATTTAATTACTTTGACTATAATACTTTGAAATTATTTTGAAATACGTATATAAAATAAAGTTGAAATGCGTTGTTAATTAATTGCCCTAATTAATTAGCAACTTATAATTTCAAAATTTTGAATTTATACTTTGTAAATTTTATTCTAATTAGAGAACATTTATTTAAACTAAATTTTTTATTAAAATTTAGTATATAAATTATTTTTAAATAAATTAACGTCTTATTAAATTTAAATTTTGGTTTAAAACAAAATTTTATTACTTTAAAGTTATTATAATAATCATGCGATAATTTACGTGGTCAATTAATTATCCTAATTAGTTAACAACTTATCAATTTAAATTGTATTTATGGCCAGTAGTTATTATTCTAAGTTGTGCTCTAAATTAAATCTACGCTATCTCGTATCCAAATCGAACTCACGACATTAATATTTAAGCTCTAACTTTTAAATGTTGGGTTTGTACAACCCAATCAATAATTGGACTAAATTCAATTTGTTTAGTTCAAAAGTCCAATTGAATTATAAAAATAGCCTAATATATATATTTTCGGCTGGGCCTTAAGCCTAAATCATAAGACTTATTTATTAAGTTCATATTTTACTTAAGATTGGCACAACTCCAAAGGCCCTCTTTTATTTTATTTCTTCACTTTTAGAGTTCGGCCCCACTCAATTAAATTAGGCCCAATCTGAAATTTTATCTAAATTACTTTTGTATTTCGGTTTGGGCCAAAGCCCATTCAAACAATTTTTCTATCAAGGCCGAGCCCAACAATTCAAATTCCCAAGTTTATTTCTATGTCCATGTAAGGGACTTATTTTTAATATCTCAGCCCCTCAATTAAAGAAATTTTGAAAATAACAACGAAAAACTTAACATATTTTTAAATAACACCTGAGGGGTGGACTACTGGACCGTGGGAGGGAGAGAGGGAGAAACATACTGAGGTAACAATAACATGAGATGCACCTTCATCAAGGTATTTCATGGCATTCTCCAAGTTTATGAGTTTATCCCGCCTCCAACATGCAAACCACCTAATCACAAAAATATACATCTGTAATTAGAACTGCATAAGAAGTACAATATTAAATCAGATAAGCTTATTCACCCGTAATTAGGGGTGTTCATTGGGTCCTTTTTTTTGTTTCAACCGCATCGAAAAGGTTTGGATTAAATGCTTTGGTTTTTTTTGGTTTAAATGCATTGGTTGGGTTGAATTTTTGGATTGCTTCAGTTTTTTATATTTGGTCCGGTTTAGATTTTTCAAAACCGAAAAAATCGAACTAACGAAACTCTATATGGTTCAAATCCATGTTTTAGTGTGATCGATGGTTTGCTAACTTTTTTTGGACTTAAAATGAAGAAAAAATTCAGTTTGGATATTTTAGAATATCTAGATATTTTGTATAGAAATATTGAACAATGTTTGTAATATCAACAACTGATATTGATAATTCACATTTATTTCTATGATTATTAAATATATTTCTTGGACGGTTTGGATTAAATTTAAAATTTGAGTTACCTCCGCTGATATGAATTTGTTTCGTCCCCAAGTTCAATTCAAATGGGATGGGTCCGGTTTCATGTCCGAAAGTGATTCTGGCATCTTTGATTTTGATCTCATCTATTTTATTTTATTTTTCACAATCGGTGTCTTTAAAAATCACATCAATTGAGAATTGATAATTCTGAGCTTTTTTTTATTGTTAAAAAAGCTGTCCAACATTGATGTTACCTCAAAAGTCAAAAGTCGCAGTGGCCTAATCATAATGCCTTCAATTTCAAAGTCCAAAAGTCAGCCCTAGCAACAAAGTAGAAAACCAGGTAATAATATGCCAAGGAAGTCGTACGACCCGTGCAGCAGCAATGAAACGTCGCTGACTTATTTATTATCCGTCTGCTGCCAGTAGAGTCGGCTCCGGAATAATATACCACGTGTGACTGTTATGTGTCGTGATTCATGTGTTCATTTATATGTTGTGATTAATTTTTGAAAATTTTACATGGCACGGTAAGAGATCACGCGAGTTATGTGTAATTAGACTTATTAGGTCTTGATCAAATGATGAATCTTTAATAAATTAATGTAAATTATGAAAAAAAAAGTAAAACGTGAGAAACATGACCAGTTACGTTTAAACACGGCACGCGAGTCACGATGTAACTCGCGTTCCGTGACTGTTCGCATGATGTGACCACCCCTCAATATTTTAGTCACAGCACGACACGACACGACATGTGTGACTGTTTACTTTATCACCGCATGGCACTAGAACAAAGTCACAATGTATTAATCACAGCACGGCACGTTTTTCCCGCTCTACTTCTCATCCGACGTTTTTTCATCCTTAAGATCTGCGTATCACTCATTTTGTGTGCAACATTTAATCATGTAATATTTTTCTTTCCTTTTTGAACGGAACGGTTGTGTAACTGTACATCTTTTTATACATAATTAAACTGTCCATTTCTCTACAATTTTGTTTCAGCAACTTTTGCAAACTCTTCCATGGAGTCCGACAAGTTTGTTTACTTTTGTTATGCTTTGTTAAAGTGTTTGAATGAAAGGTTACTATAGTAAACCACTGATATTGAATGAAAGATTAAATTGATAATAACTTTAGAAACTAAAAGTTGATAAACCCGGTGTATATTTTAAATTAAGAATTTAAGATAATGTGTAATTTTGACTTGTCCTGCACTTGCTGTATACAAAATTTCAATATAAAAAGCCAGGTGGCAGTCAAGTCGCCGACAATTGTTAGCAAACCATTTCTTTTTTTTCGAAAGAACCAGATAGTGGCTATCTGGTGAATACACTTCATATGAACTAAAAGTTCTTATATCAGTGACATAAATATGCCAACTGCCATCACATCAAAATAAAACTACAATCAAGAAAAACAGAATGTAAACAACTCAACAATACTTCCTCCATAACCGGGCTTCCTTCTTGATATGTTGTGCCAGCAGTTCTGGATTAAAACTACGCCCTTCAAATATTTTTTTATTTCGGCTTCTCCACAGAAACCAGCAAACAGCGAAGAAGTATATGCTCCACTCATTTCGTGAATACCTGTTTTTACATGCCGTCCAAGATCTTTCCATTGTCGCTTGTATCGTATCCCCTCTGCAAATTATGTTGGTACCAAGTAACCTGCTCATCCTCAACCAAACCCGCTGGGCAAAAGAACAATTGACAAAGATCTTGAAACCATTTCAACTTGCATTTTTGGTCAACTACTGACTCATTCGTTCTAAATTAATATTATGTTATCAGCGTTGAAACGCTCCTGTTTCATGAGCCAACAACTTGAAAAATAATATTCTTATTCAGAATTTAAATCAAATCCGAGATTATCTAAATCTCTAAAATCTAAGATCTCAGTCGTTCAATTTTTTTGTGCACGTATTTCGGAACAGCTGATTTTTTCGTGCATGCATTTCGGAACAGTTTGACAGCTAATATTATATTATATTATATTTAATATAATATTTTATTTAAAACTAATCTAATATTTAAAATAATATAATATTACATTTAATATTTGAATTAATATTATATTGTATTATATTTAAACTAATATTTTATTTAATACTAATATAATATTTAAAATAATATTATATTACATTTTAATATTTAAATTAATATTATATTATATTATATTTAATCTAATATTTTATTTAATACAAATCTAATATTTAAAATAATATTATATTATATTACATTTAATAATTAAATTAATATTACATTGTATTATATTTAAACTAATATTTTATTTAATACTAATATATAATATTTAAAATAATATTATATTACATTTTAATATTTAAATTAATATTATATTATGTTATATTTAATCTAATATTTTATTTAATACTAATTTAATTTTTAAAATAATATTATATTACATTTAATATTTAACCTGATATTATATTATATTTAATATAATATTTGATTTAATACTAATTTAATATTTAAAATAATATTATATTATATTTAATATTTGAATTAATATTATGTTATATTATATTTAATCTTATACATAAATTATTAAACAGTAGCTATTCTCTCCAAACTCTATTCCAAATATGCAATCCAAACAACTTTTTCACTGTTCTGAATAGCACTGTTCTTAAACAGTAGCTATTCTTATTTACTATTCTAAACAGTAGCTATTCTAGCTATTCTAGAGTTCATCCAAACGTACCCCCAAGGTACATGGATTAATTATCTTCCTAATATTCATTTTACATATTTTAGTTATATTTTAATTGTGAATTAGTAAGAAATAAAATTTGCAAATCCAGCCAGAGGAGTTCAAAAGGCCGAGGCCCAGCCTAAAAATGCATCATTGCCATGCAAGCTTAACCCTCAAGGCCTCAAGCATTATCAGTCTCTTTGGAATGTATATTTCATGAAGATTTAATAAAACCTTAATAATATTTATCTTTATGGCAAAGTTTGCATTCGATTTAATCATATTCATTTTTATGATTTAATTATTCCTAAAGTAATTCAAAATTTTGAGGTTAGATAACGGATTATCCAATAAGAATTCCTACCAATTTGACTCAGGTTGAAAATTCACAGAATTCCATTCAATATTTGTGCTAAAGCTGATTTGACAGTTTAGATCCAAACTCAAAATCTGAGTTACTTTGAGGAATCTGAACTCGAAAGATGCACCTAGAGAAAATTTTTTGTGACAGCATGACTAGTCACGTCACCTCACGTCACGTGTGTCGATTACATGACGTAATTGCATTTGTGCAAAAATTACACATCACGTCACTGTATGAAACATACAGTATCCAACTTTTTTGGTAGGCATAGAGTATTCAGATTTTCTTTTTAGTGTGGGTTAAATAATACTGGTACTTATGTAATACTGATTTTTATTTTCTTTAGTTTAGTCTAATTGATGTTTGTAATTTGAACTTTTAAAATAATATCAGATGTTCAACAGCCTTTTCTAAAACAATAATCTTTGCAACTTTATTTAGTTATTTTAAAATGTTTCATATTTTTTTACATAATTTTTTTCTAAAGTTTAAACAATTTAAATTAAAATATAAAAAAATTGACATGACTAATTTACGCCACGTCACGTGTGATTATGATCACGGCGTGACTACTCGTGACGTGACCATCCGCCACCATTTTAGTTACATCACATCACGTCACCTGAAAAAAAAATTGATCACGTCACGTGACCAAATCATAGCATGTTTGTCACGTATTTCCTTTTCTAGATGCACCCCTTGCTATACGAGTCCGGATCCCATAAAGTTACTCAATTTTTATGTTTTGGATCGGGGCTGTCTGATTTGAATCCGTCGCTCGGGATGTGGGTGCTCCATTTCCAGACGGATTAAACGGTCCCAATCTAAAATCCATAAATTTACTCCACTGGATCTGAATTCTTGCCATACAAGGTTAACCTTTCGGGCATTGCCACTTTGCTAGACTTTAAAATTATACCGCATGTTAAAGCACGACTAAGTTGATCTCAAACCGATATCATCTTAGCAACTATATGGATGTATAAAAAGAAAAAAGAAAAAATACACCATGTACTCTAAATTGGAACTCACATAAAATAAAATAAAAAATCCTTAATGTTTGCTCTCCTTTTTATTAGTAATCAATATAGAAAATAAAATTAAAAAGTGCACTCCCCCTCTTCATTAATAATCAACACATCTATAATCATTAAATTGGATTATTTTTGCATAACATACCTCCATTATCACATGTTATTGATGAACAATTTTTTTATTATTTTCGCATTTTTATTTTATTTGAATCTTGGGGGATAAACTTTATTAAGCTTGTATAAATGAGACTGAATAAATATCTAAAAATATTTCTAACAAACCAAAGTTATGTGTTTATGTGTTGAATAATAAATTTTGGAAGGATAATATAGTAGATTTTGAAGTTGTATGGTTATCTAATTTTGTAATCTTTAATTCACCCACAATATATTGTACTGTTTATATAGGGTACGTTTGGATGCACTCAAGAATAGCTAGAATAGCTACTGTTTAGAATAGTAAATAAGAATAGCTACTGTTTAAGAACAGTGCTATTCAGAACAGTGAAAAAGTTGTTTGGATTGCATATTTGGAATAGAATTTGGAGGGAATGGCTACTGTTTAATAATTTATGTGTAAGATTAAATATAATACAATATAATATTAATTCAAATATTAAATGTAATATAATATTATTTTAAATATTAGATTAGTATTAAATAAAATATTATAATATTAGTTTAAATATTAAATATAATATAATATTATTTTAAATATTAGATTAGTATTAATAAAATATTAGATTAAATATAATATAATTTTAGATTAAATATAATATAATATTAGTTTAAATATTAAATGTAATATAATATTATTTTAAATATTAAATGTAATATAATATTAGTTTAAATATTAATGTAATATAATATTAATTTAAAAATTAGATTAGTATTAAATAAAATATTAGATTAAATGTAATATAATATTATTTTAAATATTAGATTACTATTGAATAAAATATTAGTTTAAATATAATACAATGTAATATTAATTTAATTATTAAATGGAATATAATATTATTTTAAATATTAGATTAGTATTAAATAAAATATTACATTAATGTAATATAATATTCGTTTAAATATTGAATGTAATATAATATTATTTTAAATATTAGATTAGTATTAATAAAATATTAGATTAAATATAATATAATATTAGCTTAAATATAATATAATATTAGTTTAAATATTAATGTAATATAATATTAATTTAAAAATTAGATTAGTATTAAATAAAATATTAGATTAAATATAATATAATATTAGTTTAAATATTAAATGTAATATAATATTATTTTAAATATTAAATGTAATATAATATTAGTTTAAATATTAATGTAATATAATATTAATTTAAAAATTAGATTAGTATTAAATAAAATATTAGATTAAATGTAATATAATATTATTTTAAATATTAGATTAGTATTGAATAAAATATTAGTTAAAATATAATACAATATAATATTAATTTAATTATTAAATGTAATATAATATTATTTTAAATATTAGATTAGTATTAAATAAAATATTAGATTAAATATAATATAATATAATATTAATTTAAATATTAAAATGTAACATAATATTATTTTAAATATTATATTAGTATTAAATAAAATATTAGATTAAATATAATACAATATAATATTAAATTAAATATTAAATGTAATATAATATTAGTTTAAATATTAGATTAGTATTAATATTGAAATGAACAAATGCTATTCCATGTTTTTGTAAGAATAGCGAATAGCAACGCTATTCTAAAAACAGTAGCTATTCCGAATAGCTCTAAAGTCGTTTGGATGCACCCTGTTCCGAATAGCAATGCTATTCCGGAAACAGTGGCTATTCTTGTGCATCCAAACATACCCATAATATTTATTATAACAAATCATATACTATTTTTAATTAATTCAAGCATTGGCCTACGGATTGTACTAAAAAAAGAAAAGTAAAACTCCACGCCTTGAAAAGTCCAAAATAAAACAAAAAAATATGATCAGGTTGTTAAAAAAGTGTTTGATTCTTTTGACTAAATAGCACAAATCACGGTTACTCGGTCAAATTTTGAAATTATTCAAAACATGTATCTCTGACCAGTGACCATATTGCAATGCATCTTTTATGACTTTTCAGATAATTCCGACAACATCTTTTCATACCAACAAACTGAAAATGAAACATCTACTTTATTCACAATCATCTGCTACAATTAGATTAGATTTTCACAAAAAGGAGTATAACAGATCCCATGAACTAAATTTCTAGGGTTACAGATAGAAGTATCAGCATTTACAGAGGAATTGCATATCCCTTGATTTGAAAAGAAAGGAGAAAAATAAAGTAAAATGCAAAGAAAAAATAAGTTAAATATCAATCAGTAAAAATCTCAACGCAAACAGACAGCAGCTATAATTGTCTCTCAGTAAATCACACCTCTACTACTGACGGATTTTCGATGCGTAAGAACTCTAATCGGGCTAGGAAAATACCACCATCTGGATTCCTTTCCCTTCTCTTCCCCTTTCTCATTCGATCCCTTAAACGGCCACGGCCAGATTGCTGCCCATCTCCATTTCTTCTTTTTATTAATGCTACTTCCAGTTGCCACCGATCTGGACCGTTCAAGCTCAATCCCAATCGATCCAGACCGCATGAGCGCAAACCCAGCCGATTTGGACCTCGGAAACGCCGACTCACTTGCAATCAGATTGGATATCTTGTCGATTCCTCCACCAGAAGATCCGTTGGTTCCCCTCCCCGATCCGTTAGCAGAGGAGAACGAGGAAGAGGTGGATGAAGCTGACGGAGAAGGGAGGCAGGGGCAGGGGCGTAATTTAGCGCAGTCCGGACAGAGACGGATCAAACGGTCATGGAGGCACAAGGGGCACACGCTATACGGTGGCTGAGAAAACGACAGGTGTTTCCGACAGCGTCCCCCTTCGTCGGCCGGTTCGTCCCACCTCGGAGCATCGTCGACCGTCGATCTCCTCTCGGACTTCATCGCAACCGTTGATTTGGTTTTGTTTCGTTTCTCTCTCTAATTTTCTGTTGTTGGAAGTATCTTTTTTTTTGCACGGGGGTGGTCTTGGTTAATTTATATTGGTTGCAGGTTGTCACTGTGCGAAATGAATTCAATTCACATGAGGTATCAGAAATTTTGTATTTAAATCTTGACCGTCTGCTCTGATTTCACACGAATACTAAAGGAGTCCCGCATTCCATCTAGGACCGGATTAGTCCAGATTATGATCGGACGGTGAGGATATTAAATCAAATATTCTGTTACCTTAGTGGATGAGGACTGCGAAAAAGCGGATTGCTGCTTTTTTTTATTGGAACGAGTCTAACAAATGAAAAAGGCTATACATAGTATAAAAGTAATAAATAATACCAAAAGAACCTTATTGTTCATGTTATTTACGATCGTGCCAATTCTATGTGTTTACGAGCCGTCGGTTATCTCTTGATTGTCTTTTCAATTACCTGGCTGGTTCGGATTGTTTATTTCTCATTTGATCGTCTGTGCACGACTGGGAAGCAGGAACACGGTGCACAGACAAGAAACAATTAGGTTTATAGTTATACAATGTTCGATTGGTTTTTATGTTGAAAGGAATACCTGCTCGTCCGCTACAATTATATACTACACGAGAAGAATCACAGAAAAACAAGACACATTCGGTGGGAGAAAGGACTTGACTCGTGTGTGTGTGTGTGAGTGCGCGAATTCAGACGATTCGTGCGCTGCGGTTAAATTGGTAACCGGAGCACTCCAATGTCGGGATTTGATTGAACGGCGTCGATTTGACATGGGTACGGGCGTGCTTTTTTAATTACGTGGACCCGGAGTATGGTAAGTTGACCTTTGTAGACTATGGTCTGTAGCAGTGCAAAGGGTCAGTTAATGATTTGTCGGGAAGTACATCTGCACCGAGTGCACATGCCTCCGTCGTGGATTAATTGATTATTCACTGTTGCTTTGCGATTCTCTGGTTCCTTTTACTTCCTTTCGGCGTGGGCCGGGCTGGTGCACAACTGCACAACTGCTGCCATAAATGCACCCATCGACCGCAGACTGCAGAGAGCCGTTGATTAAATCATACGTCTGTGTTCGATTAAGCGTCCGCGTGGCCAATCCTGTAGCCCACGTACACACGTGCCACTGGGCTGAATCTGAATGCGTTGGTTCGTGCCACTGGCCAATCCTGTAGCTCATATTGCCTTTTTATGTTGCTATAATAATTACATTCTGATCAGGGAATCAAATCTGCTGCGATGATTTTACAGTAATCCTGCTATTTCTGTTTTTCTGAATCTAACTGTTCAATTTTTTTAAAGAATGAATCTCAAGGTAACTCTTTTTAGACTATTCTGTGCACGTATTTTGAAACAATTGAACGGTTAGATTAAAAAAAATAGGGATTGCAGTGTTACTGTTTACAAGCAAGGATTGTAGCAGATTTGGACTGTCTGATCAGACATATTTTGAGACGATACATTGTTATTTTCAATGTTATTAAATGTAGTTCCTGTGCAGTATGTGAAAGACCACTGTATACTACATATATAGTATATGGTCGTATATACAGATTTTTATGCAAACATATATATGCTGATTTTTTTTTTTGAGTAAAGATTGGAGGTCAAGCCATCCAACTATTTAATACCTTTGTTATTATAACAAAAGATTTCTCCCATCTGGGTTTCGAACCCATGACTTCTAGTATAGAGACCATGTGCCTTAGCCACTAGACCAAAGGCTAGTTCTCTATATATGCTGATTTTAAAATAATAATTTTTATATATATAGAAAAACAAGTATGCTGTAATATGCGGCTGCATATGCAGAACCGCATATATTGACCATATACAGATTTTCATATGAATATGCATATACGGCTTATGTTTTTCCTGTCTGGACCAAATTGCTAAGAAATTTTGTTAAGAGGAATAATAGTTTTGATTTTTCAAGCCAAAAATATGTTTCTTCCAGTTCTAGCTATATGATTTTACGTATGTTGTTTTGATCTTTTTTCCAATGTGATGTTTAAAAACTTAAACATATTGTTGGAACTTATTTTTCACTAATAAGTTATAACATGTTATTTAGATTAAATATGTTAATTAACATTTTTATACATATCATACTGTAAATAAATTTTATTTATATAGGACCTTGTGGAATTTTCCTTTAAATGAATGGTCAAAAAGTTAATCTTCGCTAATATATATAGGTTGGCTAATATCAAAACATTTGTTCTGGAGTCGTGGTACAACCAATTCATTTTTTTATTTTTAAAATTCAAATGGTCGATCCAAACAGTTAGATGTGATCTCTGTACTAAAATGTGCTTGGAGACGAAATTTTGTATATATTTTTTAACTTTTTAACTTTTTATTAAGACAGTTTTAAAATCATTGATTTTAATAAACAGTGAAAATTTTATGACATTGAAAACAACAATTTTAAAACTGCCTTAATAAATAATAAAAAAATTAAAAAAATATATAAAATTTCATCCCAAGCAAATTTTATTATAGATTAAACGGTGAATGGTTTGGATCGACTGATTGGACTTTGAAAATTAAAAAATCAAAGTATTTGTTCCACGGTCTAAACAAACGTTTTAATATTAGCCGGATTACGATAAACCATCCAACACGAATTGATTTGTAATTATGCCGGATTTGGAACCCCTTTTATATCATGTAAATATTTAATAAACAATTCCTATTTGCGGCAAATAAAACCTATAACCAAACTACTAATTGATGACATGATCAATATTTTATCTAGATTCGTTAGATGATTGATAAGGGACCCTAAATTAGTTAGTGCACATGGAGGGAAGGCAATATCATCCGCTCAGCAACAACACATGATCCAAAGAGTCGGCTGCGGGCTGTCGGCATTTTCACATTAAAAACCCCATATATTTTTTTATTCATTATTTTGTCCGTTTTAAATTTTTTTAATAAACTATCCAACAGTATGCACATTCACAACCATAGTGACAAGACTCACGAGAAATTCACGTACTATTCGTTTTTTTTTACGTTACCGAATAGAACTCCAAATAAAACACAAAAAAACGTATTATTCGCTATAGATTTTATTTGCTATGAAAATGCGAATTACGAATTACGAATTGTTCGCTATAAAAATGTGAATTAGTAGAGAATTACAACTTACGAATTATTCGCTATAGATTTTATTCGGTATAAAACGTATTTTTTTGCTCATGTCATCAATTAGTAGAGAATAAAACACGAATTACGAATTATTCGTTATAAAAATACGAATTTTTTTTTTGCTTCTGTTTTGTACCAAATCATTTCCGAATTATATTCGAATTACAAATTGTTCACCCACTGAACTGAACCCGAACTGTTCATTTGTCACTGTAGTCACAACTATGCATTGAAACGATTCAAGTTGGCGGTTTGGTTTACGGACCCGATTTGCGGGCGAATGTGGTTGGTCGTTCATTTGTACATGTTTTGCAGGGTTGGAAAGTCATAATAATTTAATTTCTCAGGGAGTTGTTAAAATTAGGTGAACTAGAATAGTAGATGTCCTGATAAAATGGAAAAATTTGAAAATTAAAATGCTTAATATAAAGATTAAAAGTCGTTGTCGCCGTAATTAAGTGTTCTTCAAAATTTAGTATGTTATGTTTCTTATTTTTTTTTTATTCGAAAATTGGTTACTTTGGTTTTATATAAAACATTTTGAAAACGTATTTTTCTTTGAAATGATTCTAAGATAAATTTTATTTTTAAAGACACCAACCGGAGCCAAGTTAAATAAAACTTGAACTTAGCTCGTGTTAGAACGAGATGAGACAGCACGTTAAAAACTCGTTTGTGCTGTGAATTGTGCTGAATTTTATGTTAGAGCATTTACATCTCTGAAACTATTAGAATTTCTTATCTAATGTGATAATTTCTTATTCAGTTTCAGGAATATGTGAGAGTTTCTTATTTAGAAACTATGCAATAAAGTTTCTTATTAGGTAACTGTTTCTAAAACCCATGTTGGTTAAATGATTGACTCAAATTAATTATCTTTTTTAATTTGTTACTGACATGACTTAATAAAATCTCTAAATTTAATTTCAGAAATGTAAAAGTTAGAAACTTTAGAGACCTTAATTTCTAAAAAGCAGTTAACAGTGATTTTAAAAACTCATATGAATTGCAAGGATGTATATACTCTTACGAGTCATGCATCGACTGCGAACCGAACACAAATTTCATGTTCTTTTTATATAAACTTCATCCTTTTCTAATGAGCACAAAAAAAAGAAAACCGTGAGTGTTGAGAAATAATTTCTTACTTGCTTTTGTAACAAACCGCGTCAATATGAGTTGAGTAAAGTCAAACTTAAACTTGCTACTGTGTCATAACATCGGACCGGTAACGGATTCGGGTATTTGACTTAGTCCGTTGAAAATTTCAAACCCGTTCCACTACATGGTGTAATAAATTATAAAGGATAACTACCTCAACTTAGTTGGTGGTTAGGAGGTTTGGTTTGTAGCTAGCTGATGATGAGGTAGTCCCCATGCTCGTTGTATAATTCATGTCTATCATTAAAAAGTTTCAAAACTCGGTCACCAAAATAGTCAAATTGCTATAAAGATTTGGTTTGACCAGAGTAGATCCCCCCAATATTTGATTAGATGCTCCCAATAATTATGGTCTTTTTCTTTCCACATATTTGGTAGCCAGTCACAAAATGCATAGTAATTCTGAAATTTTGGCTGAAATCCGACACTAATGAATAGTAATTCTAAAATTCCTGCAATTCGAATTCAGGAGTCGAACTGTTTTGAGCTGCTAACAAAAAAAAACCAGTTGTTTCGAGATATATTTTCAACAAAAAATTCGATGGCTGAATTCGAATTGCAGAGATTTTATGGTTACTGTTCAATGATTTTGAAATTGCAGCATATTTATTTTCTTATTTTCTTATGGTTACTGTTCAAAACTTAACATAAATAAAGATTGGCTCTGCGTTTTATCCATGGTATTTTATAGATGAAACACAGAAGAGACGAGATAATATATAAAATTTGTACAATTGCTGTGTTCCTTTCATGCTCCTCTCTTTTAGGTTATCTATCCATATTAAATTCGATCGTGTTGTGTTTTATCCACGGCGATTAATTAATTGTTGCTTACAAACAATAGTCAGTGCGACAATAGTGTGTGAAATGGTAAGCCGTGACATATTTATAGAGGAAATTAAAACACATACAGGATCTGCGTTATGTGAATGTGAACAGCTTCATGGGCATATTCAGGATTTTTGTCATGATAGAGCACTAATTAAGTATTTCTTTTTGGTTTTTTTTTTTCGAAAGTGAACTTCCACCTGTGTCATTATGAAACAATGTTCGTACAAAACTATGCATAGTATCAAATATCCACTTATTCTAAACTAATGAAGTAACATCCATCTAACAAGCACAAAATCCACAAAACAAGATAACAAGGTAACAAAATAAAATCCACTAATATCAATCACTAATAGCAATCACACTAGGAGAAGAATAGGATCCAATATCAACTAGAGGCCAATCATGAGACAACAATTCACCTGTCTCATCGATGGTCTCAGATATCTCCCTATCATCAGGCCTGGCGAACCCAAGAGTAGGGACCTCGCCTGAAGCCCCGCTGACCTATGGATTCGAGTCTGAGAGAACTATCAAGGGACCTAGCTGAGTTAAAAGAGAAACATCGAAAGACAAAATCAATGATAATTTAAAGTATGAGTTATCTAAACGGGCCTTACACCAGTAAGAAGTCAAAGCAATTATAGAAAATGCTACATAACTAATAGACGGTATGGGGACATTTTGAAAACAAATCTTATTCCTGATCAACCAGACGATCCATAAAGTTGCTGCCCTAATTAACTCAACCAAAAGTTAATCCTTTAGAGGAATCCAATAATCAAAACGCCAAAGTTTAGAAACCTGGGTGCAGTTAAAAACAAAATTGTTGTGATTACCAATCCAAAACCATAAGGTAGAAATAAACGGACAAGTAACAAAAAGGTGGTTAATAGTCTCAGGGGCACCACAAAATATACAATTTATATTACCTTGCCACCCATGAGTATGTAAATTACATTTAGTAAGAATCTTGTCCTGACGAAGTAACCATACAAAAATTTTGATCTTAAGAGGGATTTTTGCCTTCAATAGGTTATAGTAGATATTGTTGGAAATATCACTAAATATAATCCATTTATAAAGAGAATTGACAGTTAAAAAACCCGTAGAAGTCCATTGCCAATAAATACTATCCTGTTGAGTAGAATCTAAATAATGAAAAGGAAAAAAACTCTAAAAGTTGGTGCCACTCATGAAGAATAATTTCTGTTAATTGTCTATTAAATTGCAAACTAAATGGAAAATTAGAGAAGACCTCAAAGATAGTAATAGATGGACCAATAGTAATTCTAAAAAGATTAGAGAAAGTACAATATAAAGCGCACTTACTATGTCATCTATCCAACCCAAAAATAAGTATCACTACCATTTCTGACAATCCTATTATTGCCTAAATTAAAAATTTCAGTGAGATCCAAAATACTAATCAAGTTTAAATAGTTAATCGGATTCAAACCCATTAACTTGTCAGGTACACAATTGCAACACAATTCCTATAACTATGTTTATTATAAAATATGTTATAATTATAAAATCGATTGACACGGCATTGAAATATTTTTCCTAAGTTAATTAAAAATTCGTTTGGCACATGGAATGTTCTTAGACAATTAGCAAATCAAAGTCAAAACTTAGATAAAAATTTAACTGAAATATTAGTAATGAATAATAAAAGGCACAAAAGTTCGGCCGACCCATATCTTTAAAATTGTAATAATAGGTCCCACCGTCAAACATTTCTTGTTCTCTTGTTTTCTTTCAGTCTATTTACAAAATAGAGTATCGCAGATTTGAAAAAAAAATGAAATATGCGGAATTGACCAAAACTAAAAAAGAATTGGTTCAAGAATTGCACTAACTCGAATCAGGAATAGACACTACATCAAATCAAGGTAGACACATTGAACAATTAGTACTGGATGCACAAATAAAAAAATCGGTGAGAAATCAGTGCTACTTTTAGATTTTTTTTTTTTTTTCTAAATACTACAAATAAAAAAATCGGTGCACAAATAACTTGATTTTAAACTCAAAATTGCAAAATATGTGAGAAATACTTTTCCGAACATCCAAAAAAGGGAACTTCAAGCAAAATTTTTGGCTCTTGTTGTTATTTAAACGGCAATTTGGAGAGAAGTACACATACACGCATGACTTTCTTTTTTCGTTCAGGGGATATTTTTTGTGATAAGGAAAAAAGAAAAATACGGCTCAAATTATTTTATAATTAAAATTTTATTTGTTTGTACCAGTAAAAACTTTAATCCCTTGTAAAATAAAATTATACCACATTTAATTTATTCAAATCATCAAGATCAAATTTTCAGTTCCGCTTTAAATACAACTAGGTTTCAACCACTAAATATGAAAAATACAAAATTTTGATATTAAATAAGCCATCCTCGAATATTGTAGATCCCATAAGATACTAATACAAACTAAACATCAGAATGCATGTTATGATTACAGTTAATATAAAATCCAAAAATATTAGCTCATAGAAAATCCAAAACAACAGTTAGCTCACAATTAGAAAACACATATATAATATTATAATCCATGCATGCCAACAGCTACAAGATTCCAACGGCATTATCTGTGTTTATAATAATTAATTAACGCCAATTTTAATTATTCAAATAAGGTTATGTGTTATTGAAATATTAGTAGATCATAAGGTGCCAGATAAATTGTTTGGTGTGATAGCGGCGGAATAAGTTTTTTTAAACTAACTGTTAACTATTTTTTAAAAGTATAAAGTCTTCAAAGTTTTTAATTATCACATATCTGAAATTAATTTTAGAGTTTTTATTAAGCTATGCCAGCAACAAATTAAAAAGAACAAACAATTTGAGCCAATTATTTGGTCAGTATAGAGTTTATAAACAGTTTCTTAATAAGAAACTTTACTGCATAGTTTTTAAATAAGAAACTCTTCCACATTCTTAAAATTAAATTAAAAACAATTACATCAGATTAGAAACTCTAATAATACCAGGAATGCTGATGCTCTTATACCTCAGAAGTGAAATTAAATTCCACTAATCAAATATTTTTATGTTTTTTTTTTTTCAAATATTTCTTTGTTCATATTTGAAGACATTAGATATTTTCCTATATAACATTCAAAACTAATTAAATTGATTTGTCTCACTCTCTGAGTATGTGGTCTTAGGCATTAGACATTATGTGGCCTTACACATACATACGAGATTTTCAAGCATTAGGGAACACAATATATAACGAGTAAACCGGATAAAAGACATATCACCAAAGTTATTCCAGATAATTATTCAGTTGCAATTTCATTGCATTTATGTATATGGTGCAACAAACCATACTTTTTTTTAATATCCAACATTAAATAAAAATATCAAATATACTCAGATTTCTTGGATATTTTTAAAGATGCCCATATCGACCATTTTCGGCCAGTTGGATTAAAATTTCGAACTGGCCAAAAAATGGCCAGTCAGGCTTTTTCTTCTTCTTCTTTAAATATTTGATAGATTAACATTTGATGTATAATTAGCATAATTATACTAAAATATGCTAAATTACGCTAATTATTATATACAATAAACTTCTGTTGGGCCGATTATTATACGAGTTCATATAAAACCATACATAAATTATTAAATACTAACAATGTAACATATATATACTTTGCATTTCTACTTAGTACTTTCCAAAAATGGAATATGCTACCCATGTGATCAACGTAACATATATCACTCAATAAAATCCAGTACAATATCTGCATCAAAATTATGTCATGGTCACATAGTAATTATGTGATCAAATTTTGGCCCAAATTTACATGAAAAGTTTTTCAATTTTGGGCTCATGTTGCAAAAAGTCTTGGTTATGATACAATTTGGACAAAAGTTTCATTCAAACTAGATTGTATAGGATTGAACATATCTAAAGATAGTGCCTATGTGACCCATAACATAATGCCTTTTGACTACTAAAGTTTTTCAACATTGCATCTCCAATAAAAAAAAAAAATACATTGATCAACATCTTTGTGCATACATAACAAGAAAAAAATACGCTAATTATTAGCTAAATTACGTTAATTAGTCTAATTAGCGTAGTTAGTACAAAGTAGAAGCGCAAAGTGTGTGTGTGTGTGTGTGTTGCATATGTAATATGTTAGTATGTAATGATTAATTTATGTATGGTTTTATATGAATTCATATATAATAATTAGCGTATTTTAGTATAATTATGCTAATTATACATTAAAATCGCCGGCCTGTGTATTTTTAAAAATACCCAGGAAACCTTGATATATTTGCTATTTTTTATTTAATATTGTATATTAAAACAAAATCGGGCAACAAACTATTAATTTAATTATTTTTAAACTGTTATGACTAAAGTATAATTAATTAATTGTTTTTAATTTAATTAGGGAGTCATACAGATACTCAAGAATGTCAACAAAATTATCACATGTAATTGTTTAGCACAGATATAAATATATTATTTATAATTGTACCCATTTTAATTAACGGGACCATCTACTGATTAAATTCGTCCTTAACAGAATTTCCATACAAATCCAGTCCAGATTCAAAATTGAAGTTCTCGGCCCAGCGGACTTCAATTTTCTGGATAAAGCCCAAGAGACTTTCTTTCCATTTTCCTTATCTAGAGACGAAAGGCCCAGCGGACCGAACCCAGATTAGGCGAGTTACTGATCCTCTCAGATTCGATCAAACCATTTAAAACTTAAATTTGATCAAATCTTACAGCGAGCACTGTATTTGAAACAGGCTTTTTAAAAAAAAAAAATTACTAGCCCAAAACCCAGAAAATTCTGCAATTCAATCCCTCTGACACAGTAATATTATGAAAACATCGATTTTTAACCGATGTCACCTCCGATTCGTATTTTCTTACAAAGGAGGCACTTGGGAACTCGCAACTGGTGTACCAGTAACAAGAATAAATGTACTGGTGGTACCCACTGGTACTGGTACCAGTACAGAGAAAACCAGGAATGCTCTGTATCAACTCGGATTAAAATAAGCTATCGAATAAGAGCATCAAACAAGAAGGGGGCTGTTAAAGCTGGTAGCGAGCAGTACCAGTCATGGTTCTCACAGAATTTAGATTGAAACAAAAAAAATTCCAATTCAGTGTAATTCATTACACATGGCGGTATCAAACCAAGCTCGATAAGTTAAGGAGGGAAGAGAGAGACCAAGAAATTAACCAGTACGAACTGTTATAAGTTTTTTCAGCTCAAATTACAACAATAAAGACACTTGCGCACTTGAGATAATGGTTTCAACTCTAAGCGGGTGACGGAGAAGAAAGAATACCCGACAGCACAACAATTAGACCCGCAATCGTAAGCGGCCGCTCACAGCTGACATACCTCTCACTTTGCCACGCAGAGTAGGAAAAAAAAGAGAGGGTTCGAGAGAGAGCTCAGAAACAGCGTTGAAAAAAACTATATATATACAGTATTCTTGGTTATCTATTTTTGCCATTAAATCATGCCGAAATTTTTATTAATAGCAAAATAAATACGACAACAGGAAAGTTTTGTGAGGAATTTAAAAAGTAGATTACCGCTAATTTGTCTGCAAAACCTTCTCCCTTGACAATATTTTTATATTTATTTTTTAATAAAAATTTCGGTTAAATCATGTGTATTTGTTTATTCCTTTTTCTAGCTCTGGGACCACAAAATTCAGCAAAATAATCAATAACTATTTCATCTTCTGAACAGTGGATCAAACAATGCTTGAAACACGTGAGACTTTCTACACGCTGGAGATCCCACATTGCATCACCTCGTAAATGCAGTTAAACACGTGTACCTACCGTACGATCTCAGATCAAATATCTTTTCCTTGCGACACGTGTAAACCGGGTACGATTTCCTAGAAAGCGCACGCGACCATTCGTGGCGGCTTTAACGACGGCTCATTACTTAACTTTTTTTTTTTGATTCAGGCTCATTACTTAGTACTTACTGCCTCTGACATCTTGACCCCATATTATTTATTCACTTCTCAAAGGTAAATAAAAGAAAAACATACAAATTTAAACAAATAAATGGGATCCAATCAATTAGTTCGGTTTTATTGAGTGTCAACTGTCAACTAACATCAAATCAATGATACGATCTCAGTAGTTTTTCAAATTTGCAATATGTTTTGCTAAGAGAAAATTTGAAAAATACTGAGAATAAATTGTTGATCCAGTTTTAATAAAAAAATCTATAAATTTAATGTATAAATGTATTTATATTAAAGTTAGAGATTCGGTGTTATTAATTATTTACAAAGGGCGTGTAAAAATTGGTAAACATCAACTTGTATCATTTATTTATTAAAAAATAATTAATTTAATTTTTTTTTTTCTGAAAATAAAGTAATGGAGCTCAGAAGGCGATCGACGGACTCAAATTGAATGAATGATAGATCATAGATGTATCTTTCTTTCGTCGTCAATCAACTAATTATCGCTCTCTGCTTTGTTGATTGTTTTTTGTTTTATGTGCAGCACATTATACACAACTAGTCGACATGGACTGCATTTGCAGCAATTCCAATTATTGTAATTGTAAAGCTCCGGAAGCTTTATCACCGGTACGGCGGTACACCTCTTCAAATGTTCCAAAAGTTACATATAAGGGAGCCCCGGATCCCTCAAGTAACTCAAATTTGAAGTTTGAATCCGCATCTTCCCATTAAAATTCTAGTTAGTTCGGCTCGAGATAAATATAATATATTGCTTTAATATACGAGAGCAGTTTGGGTCCAATGTCCTCAAACTAAGTTCGATGAGTTTCATAGTCGTCTGATCTGCTTTAAGATCCGTGTACGGTGCTTTAATATCCGTGCACACACTGATCGGATGGCTACAGAACTCATAGGACCCAAACTGCTCTCTTAACATACACATCAAAATAGAGACGGATTCATACTATAATTTAATTAAACATGAATAAAAAATTTATACTATGAGTAGAGATTAATTTTACAATTATCATAATATTTTATTCTATACTATATAGAAAATTGCATATAAATGTAACCTTCTAAAAAAAAAAAAAAAGTTAGAGAAAAATTGATCCCCGTATATTGTTAGTACTTTCAACTTGTGTCAAAGTAGATTATACAGTTCGAATCCAAGCTCAAAAATTGAAATACATTAGGTGATATGGATTCGTAATTAGTGGTTTGTTTAATTAGGTTGACAATAAAGCTCGTAATTAGTGGTTTGTTTAATTAAGATCGGTTTAAATTTCTTTCATAATTATTGTGTTTAATTCTGATTTTGTTCTTTATTAGCATGTTCAAGTTTGACCCAGCTCGTTTTGATTTGTTTCTCAACTCGTAGTAAGAAAAAAAATTAAGTTATCTTTTATGCTCATACTAAGTGGATAAAAATTGTTTCAAGAAAAATAAAGTCCATACTATTTTGACTCATTTTTCAACTCATTGTAGAAAGAAATTTAAGCTATATTTTATCATTATCATGAGAGGGTAAATATTGTTGCCAGACAAACAAGGTTCATACTATTTTTATTTATTTTTCAACTCGTGGTAAAAAGAAAATTCAGTTATTTTTTTTATGACTATCATAAGAGGGTAAAAGTTGTTGTAAAAAAAATATAATTTTCTTCGACTAGTGATCTGCTAACATTATTAAATTAACAAAAAAATTTAATCTATATGCAGCTCACAACACAAAACGAATAAGATAATTTGGCTCGGCTCTTAAATTCATCTTGAATTTTTTTTTACTATTATTATTTATCTACATTTAATTTAATGTACATCTTTTTTTGTGATTTTATAGCATAGAAAAATATTTCTAACGCTATAATCAATTAAAATTTTTTTTATGTGAAACTTTTTTTTTTTTGGTCATAATTGACAATTATTATTTCTACCATCTATCAAGGAAAACTCGAAAAGAACAAATATAATTATAAATGATCATCAAGCAATGGAAAATTAAATTCTTTAATAAATTGACGACTAACGAGGGAAGAAAAATTGAAAAATGAATGTTTATCTATGAGATCTTATAAGTAGAGTAAATGTAAAACAAGTTAATTTGTCTTGAAAAATGATTTAGCTAATTACTTCGTCGAATTTTTCGTATTTTATTTCATATTTAACTAATTACTTCGTCAAATTTTTCATATTTTATTTCTTATTCCATCTCTTACTACACAATCAAATGTGTTGTTCTGATTTAATTATTATTCAAGTAACAACAACCTTAGCCTTTAGAGCATCTCCATCTCATAAATGTTTGAGATTTCTAATCTGATGTTGCGATTTCTGTTTCAATTTGAGAGATGTAGCCCAGTTTCTTATTTAGAAACTATTCGGCAAAATTTCTTATTAAGAAACTGTTTCTAATCTCCGCGCTGGCCAAACGATTCATTCAAATTATTTCTTCTATGTTTTTGTGGTGCTCTCTCTCCTATTTAGAAAATTAAAATTAATTTTAGAGAAATAAATATTTAGAAATTTCAAGGTTTTAATTTTTAAACAGTAGTTGATAGTTATTTAAAAAATTATTGTAATTGTTATAATGGAAATGCTCTTACGCCCTCAGTGAGTAACAAATGACAAATTGCTTTCTTTGTTTTTTTTTTTTTGACAATCAATGACAACTTGCTTTCATTCTTTACATTAGTTGTTGGGTACATTTTAAGGCGCATAAAAAAAAGGAGCTTTATTCAACAAGCAAAAGAAAAGGGAAACATTGAAGGTTCTTAACCCATGCAACTTTGGTATGGCTATCCGTGAGAATTAATGTTACCAATTTATTTTTGATGAGAAATGTTACAGATTATAATTTGTCTATTCGGCATATTTTTAAAATTACTAATTATATTGCAAATTTCAAAACTTCAAAAAAAATTGCGCTTAATTTTGGAACGTGTGTATTCAATAGTAATTGTATTCAATAAAAAAAAAGAACTTTCTGTCGGTATACCCTCACAAATAGTCACTTTTTACCCTCGTAGATATTATCTCATTCTTGTAGTTTTAGGGCCTGTTTTACGGGCAATTGGAAATGGGAATGGGCATGGACACGGAAATTGAACTAAAAATTACTGTTTACGTGGGAATAATGGAGCGGCCGAATAAGACCTTAATTTTTGAACGTGGGTATACTGACAAACCCAAATAAATATCTAGGTTTTTGGAAATTCTGACTGTAATTATAGTTTCTAACAAAAACAATATTTTCATTTGATCTATCAGTGTTGACCTTCGTCACTATTTTAAATAAAATGCTAGAAAAAATTTCAACAATAGTTTTCAATTTTTGGGAGAACATTAATTGTAGTTAATTATTAATTGCATATGATTACCCAATTAATGTTCCTAAATTTACGGATTTTAATTAATTTGTGCCCTCAATACTTGGATCATGTTTGCTTTGGTTGAAGCATCTTTTTGCATCATGTGTTTTCCACCAAAATTGCATGGTGGGGAATATTGGAGAGAGGCGCATTTGCTAGTGATGGGGTAATTTTGGCCAAATTCTCATAAAACCCGAATTATTAGTGGCACTTTTTGAAAAGTGTTGCTCAACATTGCCTTTTACATCCACATTCACTGAATATATTTTTTCTTAGAAAAAAAATAGTGTTTTCACGTGTCTCTCATCTTACATTCATCCTTTCCTAATTTAATACAAAAAAATTTATAAAAAATAGTAACTATAATGGGGAGGGAGTGAGGTTGTGGTGACATGCATATTACGGAATGGTCTGTATTATAAACTTGAACATTTATTTTTAAAACTAAAATAATTAATCTAGACTGCTCAATATAATCTCTATTGTAAAATATATTTGTGGACTAAATTCTAATTTTTTAAAACTTTTTTTTTATTTTTTTAATACGCTGAAATCACTTAATTTAAAGATTCTAAATCATATAAAAGTAATGATTTTTTTACGTATCTAAAAAATAGTAAAAAAAGAACTTCAAAAAATATAACTTTTAATCTCCAAATATGTTTTTATATGAAAATCGTATTTAATTATTCGAATCGAATATTTAAATTTAATAAATAATAATATAAATTCATAGCACATGTTAATCCGGAATATACATATCAGTCTGAGTGCGCCATTTTTTTTTTCCAGAAACTGTGAAAAGACGCGGCATACGAGTCATGAAGAATCGTTCTTTTTTGGCATCCATTTTATGTTTGATGTGATTGACACTATGCTTTTTTATATTTATTTTATCTCTCTGTTTATCTTGCATGTCATTCGATATATTTTTTTGGATTCTCGTAATCCGCGCATTCAATCGCTACATGAACAATCTTCAGTATCTAACTAGAGCAGTGAGCCTGTTTTGGATGTTTGTAAACTGTAAAAGTTATGATTTTGAATAAATTGTAGAAATAAGATTTGGGCTAAATGGCTTTAGACCGGATACTATCAAAAATCTTTAAAAATTGTATGATTAAAGTCTGAACAGTCGATTCAAACCGCTCAATATGATTTTCATATTAAAATATGCTCAGAGACCAAATTTTACTATTTTTTTAGAAAATTATTTACTATTTTTTTAGATACGTACGACATTACTGTTTCTAAACGGTCCAAAAACAGTAATTTTGTACGTATCTAAAAAATAGTAAAAAAATTCCAAAAAATTTAAAATTTGGTCTCTAAGCACATTTTAATATGAAAATAATGTTGAGCGGTTCGGATCGACTATTTGGACTTTAATTGTACGATTTTTAGAGGCTTTGGATGGCGTCGGGTCCAAAACCATTTGGACCAAACCTTATCCGTAAATTGTAAAAGTTTGTTTTGTAGCATGAAGATGCAATAATTAATGCAACTGCTCCATTGTTCTTAATCAAGTGCACTGAACATTTTTAACTTTTTTTTAATCTTGTACAAAATAAATTTTAAATTATCTGTTTTCTGAAAATTATGACCCGAATTCCCGATTCAAAGAAGGTTATGTGCTCTATTAATATGTTGGTTTTAAAATTATGCTACTTGACATTATTATTCAACGTTTTTATTTTAAAATTTAGTATATAATATTTAGATTGCATTATTACTTTTAGCATTTATCTATTGGTTTTGGTATTCAAATTATGTGTTTTATTTTTTGGCTTAAATTTTCGATCGAAGCTTTGATGAAAATTTGTCGCAGCCCGTCGAACATTCGCCAGAGTTCGTCGGAGCACCGCGGGACTTCCGCTGAATTTAGATTACTGACATAAGCCATAGGACAGTATTTATGTTGCATTATTATTTTACATTTTAGTTTATTATCTTTCGTATTTAACTTAGAAAATGGCTCAAATATCTTGTGTTTTTCATACTTCGCTCGTACCTCACATTCTTTGATTTTTTTCTCTGTTTTAAAGCTCAAACAGATGATTCAAATCTCTCACCATGACCTCAATATTAGTACGTGTTAGGAGGCTAATTTTTTTTATTATTTTTAACTACTTTTTAGATAGGTTCAAAATTATATTTTTAAAAAATAGTAATTTTACATCTATCTAACAAAATAATGTATAATTTAAAAAAAAAATATGAAGATTTTGTATTTATCTAAAAATAATAAATAATTTTCAAAATGTAAAATTTAATATTCAACCTTAAAATGGAGATTATATCCAACTATACAAATCACTGTTTGAAAATTAAAAACAAAAACAAAGTTAAAGACACAAGCTATTTAAATTGTACTCTTTTGACCAACGTTGTAAATGATGGTATGTGTTTATTGGACGGACATGGTACTATCAAGCGATTAATCAGAAATAATCGGCCATAGTTAGGAATAATCGAAAGATTAGTCGAAAATATCTGTAATAATTTGATCGTTGCCGACGACTAATCGGTCGATTAATAGACCTAAACGCTGTTTTTTACAATACTACTTTTAACTAGGTTAGATATTTATTATAGCTTAGTCAAAAGTTTATCGGAATCGATATCGACAAATTTTTGACACTATCGTTGAAGATACTTCTGCCGATAATAGCGATATTATCGAAAAATAATAATTTTTATCGGTGTAATCTTTGATAATAGTTACTTTTTATCTTTACAGATAGTAACACTTCTTTTTTTAAATTATGTGAAGCAACTAGAAAATAACTAGTCAAAAGCAAAATATTAATAGTCAAAATAATTGATATCATTGATAGTAATAATAATGTTATTGATATTATTAATCATTGATCGATCCAAATTCGATAGTAATAATAATATATTAAGAATCAGTCATTGATTGATCCAAGCAAGTAATTCTTTATATGTCAGAGATGGTAAGTTTGAAATCTGATTGAAAGATTTTTTTTTTATGAATATTTAAATTTGAAAACTTTGTTAATTTTTTATCTTTACAAAGTAGTTGAATAACTAAACATAAAATTTATTTATTATAAATATAGTAATTAATTTTTATCTTTGCTCAATTTTATATACCTTTGAATGCGGATCTAATTAATATCGGATTTGGTTTTACCTTAGCGGATATAATTAAATAAAATGCGGTTCAATTTAAGTATCAGATAAGAACGGAATTGTTTTGTTTTTACTTTCCCTTTTGTCTCTTTATATCTTCCTTTTTATTACTTCATTGACAATGTAGTATTATTAATTTATTATACTAGTGCGATTCCTACGGCCTTTTCAATATCCTCTGAGGTAACTGAGTATTTCTATTTAGATCCACACCGTCCGATCAGAATCTGGGTCAATCCTGTTTTAGATGAAATGCACGGATTATGATCGGACGGTTTAGATCTAAATGGAATTATTCTGTTACCTTATGTGATATGAATTCGTGCCAAATCTCCGCAGCCATTATAAGACTAAAACCCGAACCATTCATCTCTCCCCTTCCCCTTCCCCTTCTCTCTTGCTCTCTGCTCTTCCAGTCGATTAGAAATATTGAAAAAGATTAGAAGCAATAAAAAGTTGCATTGTTTTTTTCCATTGGAGCACAAGAAGATGATCATGGTGTGGGTTTTAATCTCTATTTGTTTTCCTCGTTTCTAGTGTTAGTTTAAGCATTTTTATTGAAAGGAAAACTGTTTCATTTTATTTTTTGGATTCATTCTTGTCTTCAATGAGATGTGAAATTTTTGAACTTTTCTATGTCAGCTATATGTTTTGCTAATTCAGCATTTACTTGTACTCGATTCGATTAATCAGGGAGAAGAACTCAAATGGGAAAAAGAGATGAAGAGAGAAGAAGACAAGAGATGGCCGCCATGGTTGAAGCCATTACTCGCTACCAAGTTCTTCGTGCAATGCAAGGCACACAGCGATTCGCACAAGAGCGAGTGTAACATGTACTGTCTCGATTGCATCAATGGCGCGCTCTGTTCTCTCTGCCTCTCTCATGACCATCAAGACCACCGCACTATTCAGGTTTCACCATTCATGATTCATCCCCTTGCTGTTCGTAATTACTTTGACTTAATCATGCACGCCAGGTGTTTGTTGAAACTATTGAGGGATTACTTTGTTAATTTTTTCTGTTTTTCAATGCTTTTCCAAGATTTTTCTCCTTACTAGTTAATTGAATGGATTCTGTATTAATTGTTTTTTTCTATTAAGATAAACCATACAGTTAGTGATTGATTCTGTCGCATCTTTTGCTAAGCAACTGTTTGTATTGAGAGGGAAGAGATGTTATGGTATAATACAAATACAATAATCTGTGTTCAACAGAGATGCTATTTATGTACAGAGGAAATTGATTTCCATTTTAGTTTAATTAATAATGTTTCACAAAACTACAGTCCTGCATTTGCCTTTGCCATTGACATAAAAAAAAAAATACTGTACTACTCAGAATCTAATTTTATCAATTGTTTTCTTGCAGTTGTGATTCCAATTTTCATTATATAGATATCTTCACTTTCATAATAGTCAAATTTTTCATCCTACCTTAATTACCTTTACAGTAACAAAAATTAAGTACAAGTTTCAAGCACATAAACATGCGCACACATGCATATATACTTTATCATACTTTATCTAACACTGCATAAATTTCATGAGTTCCTTATCCAGTGCACCTTGTATTTAATAAACAAATGTAGGTCATTTTTAATAAAGTCTGTTTAATTAGTCTTCTCAGCAAAGCATAACTCATGGTATAAACAACTTGTAATGTTATACCATATTAGTTACAAATAACATAACTATTCCGGTGTGGTACAGATACGGAGATCGTCGTACCATGACGTGATTAGAGCAGGGGAGATACAGAAGGTGTTGGACATAAGCCGGGTGCAAACATATGTCATAAACAGTGCACGGGTGGTGTTCCTCAACCCACGGCCCCAGACCCGTCCCCACAAGGCCGGGGCCTTCTCGCACTGTTGCCTCGTTTGCTTTCGTTCCCTCCTCGACTCCTTCCATTTCTGCTCCCTTGCTTGCAAGGTTTTTTTTTTCCTGTACTATTTAATATTTGTTTTGTTAGATATGACCATCATCAGCACTGTTAGTATTATTGTTATTGCCATCATCATCGTTATTAATTTATTAATAGTGGGGTGGTGGGTAGGTTTCCTGTGGTCTTTTATAATGTTTCTCTCTCTGTTAAACGAGGGAAGGTGTTTTTTAATGTCATTTTTTTGTGATTTTCTTAGCATTTTATTTTCATGTTTATAATTTCATTATTCTGGCAATGTATATTGGTCAAGAAATCAATATCATAGCAGATAGAGGCCCTTGATTAGCTCAATGTATTAGGTAGAGCTTCAACTAAGAACAGAATAAATTAAGAGATTTGGGCCCTTTGCATAGTCAGAATTGCATAATAGTTTGACTCAGGCACATTGAAACTAATTTTAATTGACTTTTCTTTTCTTGAGAAAAGTTGGGGAAAAAAAAAGTTTTGCATGCCTTGTACTGGTTGTCAGCTCATAAGTCATAACTACATAATTTTGTATGTGCTTGATGCAATTATTGGCTGAAATTAATTTGGTGAAATATCTCTGCATTTCTTGTCCCCATTTTTTGATATCACAAATGACTGGAGTCAGTGACCTCCAAAGTTCTCCTTCAATTTTTTTTTTTAAACAAATTTAGGTTTCTGTAATTGCAACTTGACATTTAAGGCTATTTATTGTCTTTGCTAAAAAATTTGAAGCACAAAAATTACAACTCAAACAAGTTTTTGATGCACAGATTGATGGAACCTCAAGTGAGGATCATTACAACAAAAAGGGAAAGAAGGAGAAGATGGATGCATCAGACACCGATTCGTACGCCGGTTCAAGCCAGGAGAGTGGCAGGAGCACTGTTGTGGAAAGTTTTAACCCGTCGACCCCACCGCCAACAGCCGTCAGTTACCAAACGGGTCCCACAAAACGGCGCAAGGGAGTCCCTCATAGATCCCCTTTTGGTGGCCTCTTGCTAGAGGTTTAGATAAGCACTGTGCTTTTATGACAGTTACTATAAATATAACCTAACAACTAAATATGGTATGAGTTTTATGAAGATATATGGTGTACCTAGTTATGAAAATAAGTGACCCAAAATGCTTCTTCTAAGGTCATGAGGGTCTTTGAGTTAGAAATAGAGTCTAAATTTTGTTTGATTGTATAGTTATAGAAATGATAGTAATGGAGGCTGATAATAAATATTGCATTAAGTTTTGTGAATTTTTAATGTTTTGTAGACTTTGTTTAAAATGAATGTAAATGTAAGTTTTCAAAAAAGGGGATCCATTAGTATATATTTCTATGAAGTGTTTGTCTTGCTTTGTACTTCCTATCCCTGTTTTTTTTTCTCTTTTGACTATATCGGAAACATGCATCTGTTTTACATAT
>CAXKVW010001264.1:0-36410 GCA_964058825.1 Carex arenaria | reverse complement strand
CTTCAAACGACGAATCCAAACTATTGAAATCCTTCTATGAACAACTCAGATCTCATTCTACTCGTTCAAGTTTTGAACTCCATATAAATTCTATCTCAACTGTGTTTTTTCAGAATCCGCATTCTCTGCATTAACGTACTATTTGAGTTGACTCTCAGAGAACCTTCGATCAAAATCCAAATCAATCCGGCCCACATTCACTGCACACGTAGCTTTTTACATTCGTGCGGATTTAAATTGGACGGTACTGATCTTAACTCAAAATTTGAGTTAACATACGAATTCGTTTTATCATAGCTTCTGTGCGGTTTTTGGAGGATAATATTAGTTCTTTAAGAGTAGAACTAGGGTGTTCCTAAGCTCCCAAGTTTCTTTGTGAACTCAATTCTAAAATTTATCCGATTAGTTTTAAATGACGAATCTAAAATGTTGAGATGCGTCTATATGTGAAAATTTTAAAGTTTCGAATTAATTTAGTGTACAGTCAAATGATTAAAAAGTGTCTAAAAAATAAATATATTAAATTAATTAAAAGCTTTCTAATTTTGATCACTTAATTTTGATGCTAAATTAATTTGAAAATTTAAAATTTTTACATATAGATATATCACTCGTAAGATAAAAGAATTTTAAGAGTTTTTAATGCCAATTCAATATTTTTTTTTTTTGAGTAAAATTTTATAAGTTTTAGAAGCGAGATCAAAGGAGAATCCGTTAACTTAGGAATTCTACTCCTTTATTAAAGTTATTTTTTGTTAAATGCTACAAATAATTTTTTTTTTGAAAAAGTGGTCAGGGCCTCAGGGGCGTGCGTATCTTTGTCTGCCCACTTGCCATATATAATTATAATAATATTTTAGTATCCTGCTTTTCTCTATAGAAGAACGGATGATATGAAAATAAGATGAGATGAGGGGTGCTTTTCGTTTATCCATCCAACGGTCGTCACTGTTTCCCTAGGCGAGATAGTGCTGACACGTCTTCTCAGACACTCAGACACCCGTTAATTTCACCTTTGACCTGGCGGTACGACTACCGAATTCGTATTCTCTGCAGTAACTTTTTGAAAATCTTCTGAGTTAATGCATCTGGACTATCCAATCTGATTTAAGATCCGTGTACACTGGATCTACACTAACATTAAAGAACCTCGTGTTAAAATAAGACAGTCAGATTGACTCCGTTTAAAATCAAACAGTCGAGATGTATCAATCCAAAATATTATCTTTTAATGCAGAGGATACGTGGTCCTACGATTACCCACTCTTCACTTCTCTTTTAAAAAGAAAAAGAAAGAGAGAGAGAGAGAGAAAGCAAGCACCTTTTTCCATTTCCATCTACTCTTCTCCTCTTTGTTTCCTTCTTCTCGCTTCTCACCAGTCACCACTTCTTACTCACAGTAATCAGTAATCAGTCGCTCCGCTTTACCACCTGTCATTCTGTGTTGTGTCTGTGTGATTGGTTACTCATCTCAAATCTATTAGGAAGAGGCAGGTAGGCAAATTTGTAGAATGGCACCAATCTAATTCTTGGATCCGCGAGCTTTGAACCAACCCTCCCATGGCCATGGCGAACCTCTTATTCTCCTTCGTACCCATTCTATTACTTCAAAGCGTTTCTCTCGGTGCTGTAGCTACCGGCGACCCTTTTTTCTCCTTCTCTTTTCCCTCCTTTTCTTTTCCCTCCTTTGACAACATCAACAACAACAATAGTGAGCTTGAGATAGGGTTTCACGGAGACGCAAGCATCACCAATTCAACCCTCAGGGTCGTTCGCTCTGGCCTCGTTGTGTACCGCAAGCCCATCAAATTTGTTGGCCGAAACCCCGGCTTCTCCACCTACTTCTCTTTCTCTCCTTCCCCAACTAATGGCACAGATTTTGGTTTTTTCCTGACTCTCAGTAGTGTTAGACTGGATTTGCTTGATGGGCCTCCTCCAAGTATTATTTCACTCAGCTTTGTCAGTTCAATTGACACTGATACCAGCTTCACCAATTCCACTGAAAATCACTTACAGATTGATGTGGGTGGCTTCGTACCAATCAAAATAAAAAAAGAGTTCATCCTCAACAATACTGAAAAGCTGCATTCTTGGATCGACTATGATGGGACATCGAATCAACTAAATGTGTGGCTCGGCAGATCGAGGACTTCTAAGCCAGAGATGCCGATTGCTTCTTACCCAATCGACTTGTCCAATGTGCTATGGAGAGAAACCATGGTGGTGGGCTTTACTTCTTCTTCTACTTCAGGTGATAACTCCTCAACCCAAATCATAGCAAAAGGCACCCAAAACTGTACTGTGTACGAATGGATGTTTGCGGCCCGCCACGGAGTCCCGTATCTGATGCATTCTGAGCCGCTTGATCCGAACAAATACTTGGCTCGACCTAAACCGCACGTACTTAGACGGATGGGTCATCCATGGGGCATAATACTGGCTCTGATTTTTGCAGCTGCATGTGGGGCCATGGTCACCTTCTTTGCTGTGTTTGTATGGTTCTCAGTGTGCACTCACCGGCCTGTTGCCCCGGTGGAGTACCCGGTGCACCCTGCTGAGGTAGTCTATGAAAAGATTAGGCTGGTTGGGCTCAAAGATATGCATAATGCCAACTCCAAGTGATGCCTCTCTCTCTCCTCTGCCTACTGGTCTTCTGTTCTGTTGTATGTATATGTTTTTTTTTTTCTTTTTGTAGGCCTGCACTTCTGTATTTTTGTCTGGTTACTTGTGATATGAAATTGTGTGGAGGGTATGGGTTGATTGTGATAATGGAGTGGAAACTGCAATTTTTGTGGGCAAAGTTGCCACAAAAACTCCGGTTTCCATTTAAAGGAAGAATCTTTCTAGTTCTAGTTAGTGTTTAACATGCTTGTGTACTAGTGTTTCAACCAGCTTTTTTATTTTTAACTTTGTGTTAAGAATTACAGAGGGCTAACTATGTCTCTTTTCTTAATAACTTTTGGCTTATTCGATTTATATACGATGCTCTGGTAAGTGTTATTGTGAAATTAATTCTACTATCGGAGAAGAGTATAGCTTCCATTAGTCTGATTATCTCCCATTTCTTTCTCTGCGAGAAGCCATGATCGTATTGGGTCAGTGCTGAAAGCTTTTGTTGGCACTGAACACAACTCTATAGTCAAATTTTCAAAATTAAGGAAAAGAATTATCAGTAGAGCTCTAATTTTTTAGTTGGTAGTGCCAAAAATTAAGTGATCCAAACTAAACGGTGCCAAAACTGCAAAGTTCTTCTTCAAGCATCAGCTTATTATAAGGATATGCAAAGCATGCATGGTGAAAGTCAATTAGAGGTTCAGGACATGGGTTGTATGAAGTTGCAATTTTCAGTTAAAGAGTATGAATTTTGCCCACTGCCTAGCTCAGGAATATCACAATGTAGTTAGTATGTACAGTATTGACATTATTTATAGAGAAATGAAAATGCTGCCATTATTTATATGTATGGTTGGGATTTGAAACAATTGTAGTATAGCAATGTGTTTGTAGGCCTTTGATGATTGTTTCCAGTTCGGTTCTGCTAAATTTTATCAATTTCACTTAGCTTGTAAGTTTAATTTCGGATATTTCCTCTGTTAACTCTTTTAAGTTCTGAATCATAATGTGCGGAAGTGAGAGAATTTGGTTGTTGCTTCTTGCACTGGCCTAATGTATTATAGAAAAACTGAAGCATGGTGGAAATGGAATGAATACAACTACATGGTTGCTATAAGAGAATGAAATATTTGTGGGCTTGACTGTGAAGTTTGATTCCATCAATATTGTTAAATAGGTTGGCCTCATTGTAGCCTGAATAGCATATAATAGGTGGTGCTGATTCTAATGACATGATGATGGTTAATTATGGCTATTCTATAAATAGATGGAAAGAGGACATATGCTACAGCTTTTTTGCCTGAGTTGAGTTGGTGGTGAGTATCGAGGATATCGATCATGCAACTTGTTACAAGACGAGAAAGTTTCTCTATTGACCCTTCATCGGGTGAGTGCTGCCTTTTTGGTCAGCACCATCTTTGGAGGTCAAAACTTAAAAAAAAAAAATTCAAAGATGTTTCAGTCTTAGGCTAAGAATAGGTGCTCACCAGGTTAGTTTTTATTGTTAGTTTGCTTCATTTTTGCTTTGAAAATCACATATATATGTACCTCCGAGTACATTAAGCCTTTGCAACAAGAGAAAAGGTGCTGTTTGGAAGCTGGGTTTCTGTCTGGAATAGCGGAATAGTATGCTATTCCAGATGGTCTGGATTAGTGACCTGATTAGCCTGTTCTGTTATTCTGCCATATACAAGGAATAGCAGAAGAGTGCTGAATGACCACCACTTAAGATGCACCGCTTTAATTTTTCTTGCATGATTAAGGTGAACTTAAGCAGCATATATGCAAAGAGAGGCTTGCTTATAATTCAGGCAAACTTGATTTTCACTCTCTGTTGAACTGGTACAATTTTTTTTTTAATTTAATAAATCCTTTTGTTGGTCCAGTTTTATTCATGCCAAAATTTGCAAACCATTGGCTAACGTAGGTGTTTGGTTCATGCTTAAATTCATAGAGCATTAATTTTGGTGCTCTGATTATATTTTGAGTCCGGTACCAGTGGTACCAGCCCAAGTTGTGACTAGTAAATTAAGGGTTAAAGTGAAAAACTGACTTCTGACGATGTCAGGATATATTATTGAAAATAATAAGGAAAAAAACAGATCGATATCTATCAGAAGTTTGAGTTTGATTCTTAATATAATCTGTCAATTCATGATACATTGATTGCATTGCATTGCACTAGCCAAAATCTGCTTGAAAGATTATTACCCTTAATTTTTTATTCTCTGAGATTGTAACAGCAAAAATGTTGCTTATTTTATGTGCTGGTGATTGGTGTTTGGCGATGATGAAATCCAGCATAATGTATATGATTAGACTCATCTAGATCACTCTTCCCCTCTTTTGTACAATGGTTTTTTTAGTGAAGGATTTGTGTTTCGTAAGAGTTGCGATTCAAGTATTGTTTTTTTTAGTAATTACCTTAAAATGTCTCATGAGGAAGAATTAAGGGAAGGGAAAGAACCATTTTTTTTAGTTAGACGGGCTCCAAGACCGTCCAATTTGTTTTAAGATCCATGTGCACAGAAATTGAATCGGATGCGCACAAATATTTTAAAGCTAAGTGTACGGATATTAAAGCAGATCAAATGGTCTTAGAGCCTCATCAAACCTAAAGTAAGTTCGATACCCATTGGACCTACTCTGCTCTCTCAAGTAAATAGCAACTTGTCAGTGAAAGTTTGCCAAACACTTGCCAACCACAACCACTTAATCAGTGCCACTACGGAGATGTTATGTTAGGAGAGTGTGTGTGTGTGTGTGTGTTCGATCAGTCAATTGCGATGTATTCATTGTTCTTCTCTCAAGGTTCGTTTTTCAGAACTTGGTTCGTTCATTGCATTAATTAAGGTATAAGACTCTATTGCAAGAGCCTACGTACCTCAATCTAAATTGTAGAGTACCAAGTGCTGATTTGATAGAAATGACGATTCTTTAATAATTAATCCTTTTTCAGGTCTACATTGATGACTATATATATATCTGAATGAATGTACAGCTCGGATCCCTTATTCCCTTTGGTTTAAAAAATGGAAGATTTTGTAATTTATATGTTTAGTGGCTATGCTTTGTGCTTAGTAGGAACCCCGTCAGTAGGAACTACTAAGTAGTAAGTAGTGCTGGCCTGGGTCCTCAAGTTAGTAACATACACACACTTTGATAGGCAAGCCGAGTTATTTAAGTTGGAAGAAAAAAGGAAAGAGAGCGGTTACTGGGACAGAGATCACCTGTCTCTCGGGGGGCCTAGTAAGACTGACAAGTGGGTCCAAACAGATTTATAAATTTAAATATTGACTTTTAATTTTGGTGTGGTTCACATTTTAGTGACTCATGGACAGAAAAATTCTGCTCCTGAGAGCAGAAAATTCAGTCCCCGGTTACTGGGCTTTGGCAAGAAGAAAAGAAAGTGGGCCGAATAGAATCCCAATGGATTAATGGAAAAGGAGAAAAGATAAAAAAAGAAAAAGAGAGAACATAACATCAACATTAATTAGCTTTATTACGTAGTAATGTCGCAGGTGGTCTGGGAATCCAATCCGCACATAACACGCCATTCCGACCACTATTTTCTACAAATCCCATTTTCTTCCTCCATCATTCATCACTTTTATTGAAAAGGAAAAAGGGCTTCAAGGAACGAGGAGTTGGTAAATGGTCGTAGAAAATGGGAAGATAGGAGGAATAGGAATGACAGGACTTGGGAGCCAACAAGGAAGAATCAAATTTTCTGCTCACAGGTGACAGGATTTTCCTGTTACCCATGAAAATCAACCAATGTACATGCGCTACGATTTTTTGAAATTTCAATACAAGTTTTCGCAATAATTAATTACTGAATCCGTCATTACTATTTGTAGTTTAATTTAGTAACTTTTCTAACTACATACAGATTGACTCACATAATGAAGAAAAACAAAATAAACAATCTAGTTTGTCTTTTATGGAATAATTATTGATACCACAAGTTCTCAAGAGGATAATTATTATAATTAATATAAATGAAAATAAATTTACAGGTAGGGGTGTCAATATTGATACCCTTTTTAACTGTTTAAATCAAGTTTGAGAACAATCATTGCATTAGAACCTCTAAATTAGACATTTTATAGCACAAAATCTCGCAGTATTAGAACCTTTTTCGGAAACACTTATCTATATCATCCTCAAACTTGATTTAAGAGAAATTAGAATAATATGGCCAAATTTTACTTTGTTCGTTTATATTTAAAAATTTATAAATCAAATTGCACATAAAATTATTCAAATAATTATTATCCTACTTTTTCATAAAAAGAATATTTTGTGGTATCCTTTTTATAAATTTATTTTCATTTATATTAATTATAATAATTATTCTCTAGATAACTTGTGGTATTATTAATTATTTCATAAAAGACAAACTGAATTGTTTTTTCTATTTTTGTCCATTGGGCGAGTCAAATCTTTTTGTACTTAGAAATGTCATCAAATTAGTCTATAAATAATTAAATACTGAGTAATTAATTATTACCAAATTTTTTATTGAGTCTCCAAAAAACGTGACCCAGATTAGTTAATTTGTTTTATAGAAGTCAGGAAAATCCAGAGGATTTTTTTTTTTTTTTTTGATTTGAAACCCGTAGGCATAAATCCAGAGGATTTGATTCCCAACAAGAAGCCCATACGGCAATAAAAAGTGGGCCCGTGTGGGCCCGCCTGACGGTGCATTGCAAACTCAAATTGATCCAAACTTGCGTCTAGTTGGAGTTGTGCTGGTTGAACACGTATCTCTGCATTAACTCAAAACGAAATCTTTTGATTTAATTTATATTGACCGTCTGATTTTAACTCAAGTCCTTTAATATTAGTGCGCATCTAGTCCATACGGCTTTCAAAGCGAATCGTATGGTCTAGGTACATTAAGTCAAAATATTCTCTTTTGAGTTAACGCAGACGATACGAATTACCGCTGTCTGGCTGCTTTTTATTATATTCCTAATAAATAAATAAATAAAGAGAAAAGGAAAGAGGAAAACAGAGAGAGAGATAGAGCGAAAGAGAGGGGGACAAATTTGGGTCCGATGCCCATCGCACTCAAATTTGGGTTCGATGGGTGGAATAACCGTCCAATCTGCTTTAGGATCCATGTGCACAGATATCAAAGCGATCTTGCACGGTTATTAAAGCCAATCGCACAGATCTTAAAGCAAATTGGACGATTTTGGAACCCATCGAACTCAGTTTGGGTCCGATGCCCATCGGACCCAAGCTGCTCTCAAAGAGAGAGGAAGGAGAGTACGTGTCCTCTGAGATATCTCAATTTTTTCGTGACCGACGTGTTCGGTGCCTATTCGGGGATAGCACAGGGGGCAGTATTACTTTACTTTGAGATTCGTGCAAAACTATTTAAACGGTTAAGATATTCCCTAAAGTAACGCAAAGTTTGAGATATCTCAGAGGATGCGCATTCGTGGAAGGAAGGGTGGATCCTTTGATCGATTGATCATAAGTTCAGAACTGAACCTTTAAATTAAATCAAATCAAAAGGGTTGAGCGAGCGAGGAGAAGAAAGAGCAGAGCAAGAAAAGAAGAAGAAGATGAAACAGGATAGCGGAGGACCCAAGCTTGAAATCTCCTTCGCTGGCCGCTTCGCCAGCAGCGCCATCGCCGCCTGCTTCGCCGAGGTTAAAATCTCCCTCCCCGATCTTTCTTCCATCTCTCTCTCTCTCTCTCTCCCCTTGTCTCTTTATGTGTGTGTATCACTCACAGCAATTGCTTTCATTTAATGCAGTTCCTTGCATCTACTTACCAATGGCATTCATACCTCTAATTAAGCTCCCATTCTTTTCCTCTCAACAACATTCTATTTCAATCTCTTCTATTTCTATCTGATAAATAATAATGTAATACTATTACTGATTATCACTTGCCATTTTTTAGTCAAACACATATATGTTATACCCAATCTCAATCTATCATCTAATTAATAATATTCTATTTTACTCCCCATTTCTAATCTTATATCATCTTTCATGTTTCATTAGTCTTCTCTGCTAATTTAATTTAATTTAATATATTACTTCTCAATCAGACAGGAAGATTTATAGAATTGTTATTGTTGACTCACTTAATGTATTGAGAAAAGTGGAGCTATTAATTAACTGTACTCAAGTGAAAAACCTTACACAAGTTGGAGCGAGAATGAGAGAAAAAGGGAGAACATGAATGAGATTTCTATTTTTAATTTCGATTCAATGCTTGCATTGCATGCATGCAGGTGTGCACAATCCCGTTGGACACGGCAAAAGTGAGGCTGCAGCTGCAGAAGAATGTTGCAGTGGGGCCGGGAGCGGAGCTGCCCAAGTACAGAGGCATGCTCGGCACTGTTGCCACCATCGCCAGAGAGGAGGGCGCTGTGGCTCTCTGGAAGGGCATCATCCCAGGATTGCAGCGCCAATGCATCTACGGTGGCCTCCGAATTGGTTTATATGAACCTGTCTCTTCCTTTACTCATCTATTTTTATTCTTTTTACTATTAAATTATTACTATCATTATATTTTTATGCTTTTCCTTCTCAATTTTTTTTTTTTGCTTTTTTGCATTTACTTATCTGTGTTCAATGCCTAATTGACAGATAAAATCCTACACTGTTGGTCCCGACCATCATGGAGATATTCCCCTAACAACGAAGATTTTTGCTGGCCTCGCAAGTGGTACGCACAGCACAAATTCTATGATTCCTGTCTTTCTTAAGCATTTTCTCTATATCTAATTGTTCCATAGGTACAATGCTGATCTTGAGACAGGCCCACAGTTTCAATTCCATGTCTGAGATGCTATTGTGATTCTAACTTGAAGTAGTGTCCCTTATCAGAACTATATTTTTCAAGGTTGCTTATTGGAACAGATGCTGACCTGAAATCATTATAAAGTCTTACTCTATAACTGATCTGAATAATTAAATGGGAATAAGGTGCAATTGCGATAACGGTGGCAAATCCAACGGATCTTGTGAAAGTGAGACTTCAGGCAGAGGGGAAGTTGGCACCTGGCGTTCCAAGGCGATACTCTGGTTCTCTCAATGCCTACTCTACAATTGTCAAGAAGGTTCTTGCTCTTAATATGTGCTTCTTGTTTGTTTGTCATAATTGAATTGTACCAATATTGGATTGTTTTTTTAGGGTGTACCAATATTAATTTTTACTTTTCTTTATTATATTTTCTTTTTTCCAAAAAGTAGGAAGGAGTAAGGGCTTTGTGGACTGGGCTTGGACCTAATGTTATGCGAAATGCAATCATCAATGCTGCCGAACTAGCCAGCTACGATCAAGTGAAGCAGGTGCACTGTTAAACATGTTTCGCTTGTTTCTGTGATAGTGATAATAGCTTCTGACTTGTGAGGTGATAGTGTTAATAATATTTATTTGGGGTGCAGACAATATTGAATATACCAGGGTTCAAGGATGATGTGATCACACACCTTTTTTCTGGACTTGGTGCTGGCTTCTTTGCTGTTTGTATTGGTTCTCCTGTTGATGTCGTATGTTCCCCTTGTACACCTCATTTTTTATTTATTTTGTAATCTTTAACTTGCCATGCCAGCCATTTTTTTTTATAGTTGATTTTGTTGTTGTTCTTGTATTTAGGTGAAATCAAGAATGATGGGAGACTCGTCATATAAGAGCACACTTGATTGCTTTGTGAAGACGCTCAAGAATGATGTATGTTTAAGCCTGAACTCCCTGAACTTAAACATCATTTTAAACCAGTTTATAATGCTCAAAAATGGAGATGGCATTCTCTAGTTTATCATATATTACCTCAGATTTGTGGTGCTATTGGTCGGTTTATATACTTAATTTAAGAATATCAAGTTAAACAGCAAATGTCAGGCATGCTGAGACATGAGGGTTCTGTCTAAAGAGGTTGCTTGTGGTGTTACAATACAGGGACCGCTGGCTTTCTACAAGGGTTTTCTTCCAAACTTTGCTCGGCTTGGTTCATGGAATGTCATTATGTTCTTGACTTTGGAGCAGGTCTACTTCTTTTGTGCTAATCATTGGACAAATTTATACGTTGCTTTGCAAGTTCTTCTTTACTGATTTCTTTTGTTTTCCTTTTTCTTTGTGTGTTGTTGCTAAAACAATTAACAGGTTCAAAAGGCGTTTGCAAAGAAGCCTAGTGCTGAGCTTGCATGATTGATGATGACCTTTTAGAAGGAAAATTAAGAAGCATTGACATACACCTTCAACTAATGAGATTATTGTTTTTCTCATTCAATAATAGAGGGCAGCTGATATTCAAATAAAGTAATAGCTGAAATCTTCAGAAATGGACTGTAGAATAAATAATCAATTTTTTTGGTTTTTTTTTGTACTTGTTGTTGTGTTCGATGGAATGCAATTTTGAAGTGCCTGAACAATCAGCAAATTGGGCCACTTGGATGATGGGTTTTTGGGCCCCCAACTATTGTATTCTGTTTCTTTTTTTAATGTTAAGAGGCGATAGTATTATTATTCTTTAGCGGTCCAGTTTGACACCTGTTCCACAAACAAAAATGGGCTACTAGCCACCAAAAGAAGAGAAAATAAAAGAGAGAATATCTAGATATTTCTCTTTTAATTGGTTTTGTTTATTTATCAAGCACCTCTCCATTCTCAAATGGGTAGTGGCTAGAGGCCACTCATTTTATTCTGGAGTCCTTTCGCTTCTTCCCTTGTTGCGTAATTGCATTGCCCAAAAATTCATCAAGTCGAACGAAATGCGTGAATGAATCAACTAATTCATAGAGAGAAAGGGAAAAAGACACAGCGATGCTAGGAGCGGCAGCTTATCTCCGTCCTCTCCCGTCGCCTTGTTCTATTAATATAGCTACTGCTGCTACCACTACTTGTTGTTCTTCTTCTTCCTCTTCTTCTTGTTACAGCAGTAGAAATAGAATTAGAAATAGAAATAGACATGCAAATAGACCAAATAGGAATAGAGACACCAATATTGGATTCAGATGTTTATCAAGGGGGTTCAGCAGCAGCATTAGGAGATGGGCGGTGCCGGGGGCAGACTTGAAGTCTGAGGCCCCTCCGGAGCCACAGCCATCTAATTCTCCTAATTCTTTTGATTCTGATTCTAATTTAGACACCAACAACAATAGTAAAAGTAACAGCAGCAACACATTTCCAAAGCGATGGATCATTGTTCTGCTCTGCTTCTCTGCTTTCTTGCTCTGCAACATGGACCGTGTCAACATGAGCATTGCAATTCTTCCCATGTCCGCTGAGTATAACTGGAGCCCTGCCACCGTCGGCCTTGTCCAATCTTCCTTTTTCTGGGGCTATCTTCTCACTCAGGTCTCTTTCTTTCTTTCTTTCTTTCTTTCATTCATTATCTTACTTAATTAATTATTTAAAAAAAAATTTGGTCAAAAGGCCTAGACCCAGTTTCATTAAGAAACAATGTTCAATTACAAAAACGTAGTAGAATTAATCAATTAATTAATTACTTGCTTCTTTTGCTCCTCATTTTCACTACATTTCACATACTATCTATATCCAGATTGCAGGAGGGATTTGGGCTGACACTGTAGGGGGAAAGACTGTGCTCGGCTTTGGGGTCATCTGGTGGTCTATTGCCACTGCTCTTACTCCGGTCGCAGCCAAGCTCGGTTTGCCTTTTCTCCTGGTTGTACGTGCTTTCATGGGTATCGGTGAGGTTAGTCTGTCTTACTGTATTTCTACCTATACCAAACCAGCCTCCTTCTGATTAATTATCCTTTTGCTTTAGGATAAGTGAAGATAGATAACCATACCATTTATTTTACTTTTTTTTTTCTTTTCTAAACTAATTTGTAATTAATTAGGGGGTGGCCATGCCGGCAATGAACAACATTCTGTCCAAGTGGATACCAGTAGATGAAAGGAGTAGATCTCTGGCTCTTGTATACAGCGGCATGTACCTGGGCTCAGTAACAGGCCTTGCATTCTCCCCTTTGCTTATCCATAATTATGGATGGCCTTCTGTATTCTACTCCTTTGGCTCTCTTGGCACTGTCTGGTTTGCTCTCTGGTCTAGTAAGGTAAGGTACCATTCCTCTCATCTCCCGTGCGATTCCTTCATCATACACTCACTCCTCCTTCTCCCCGATATATTAATTTGTTTGTTTTACGAATAGGATATGTCATTCTCAATAAATTATGTGAATGCAGGCATACAGTTCACCTTTCGAAGACCCAGGGCTAAGTGCCGAGGAGAAGCACCTTATAACCACAAAAACTTCAATGAAAGAGCCGGTAACCTCAATTCCCTGGGGGTTGATTCTCTCAAAGCCACCGGTTTGGGCTCTCATCTTTTGTCACTTCTGCCACAACTGGGGTACGTTCATCCTGCTTACATGGATGCCTACTTACTACAACCAGGTAGCTTTATTAGATTGGAATGGAACCCATGCATAATCAATTAAATCTAACTACTCAACATTGATTGATTGATTATATACGTCAATCATCAGAGCTTGAATTGAATGTGAATGTACATACATTGTTGAAATCAATATACAGGTGCTCAAGTTCAACCTGACAGAGTCAGGGTTGGTCTGTGTGCTTCCGTGGCTAACTATGGCGTTCTCTGCAAACATGGGCGGTTGGATTGCTGACACTCTCATCAGTAAAGGTCTATCTGTCACAACTGTTCGTAAGGTGTAATAACTAATCCCTAATAAATTAAAATGCTGTATTTGTTAACTATATTTTGTATATAATATATATCATTTAGTTTTAGTTGTCATTTTATTCTTCTACTTGGCTGTATGTAGCTTTAGTTGTTAAATGGTTAGGGTTGTGCAGGTAATGCAATCGATTGGTTTTCTGGGTCCTGCTTTCTTTCTCACTCAACTAAGTCATATTCATTCTCCTGCAATGGCTGTCTTGTGCATGGCTTGCAGCCAGGTATGTATGTCTAATTTTTTTGTTTTTAATTTTGATCATGTATCTGTCAATTTTCTTGTCGTCATATAATTCAGTCAAAAACAAAATACCTTCACTTATTCAATGTTGCCGGAACACTAACCCTTTTGCTATTGTATGTTGAAATCCACAGGGAACTGATGCATTCTCACAATCTGGGTTGTACTCAAATCATCAAGACATCGGTCCTCGATATGCTGTAAGTAATTTGCTTCATTTTTTTTTTTGATGGAATGGAGAAGGCAACTAGCTTTGATACTTGTGAAGAAAAGATAAATGAAGCCTGAGTGCCTGATGTATGTATGTAATAACTTAAGTATCTTCTGTGTTGTACGTAGGGTGTGCTGCTAGGTCTATCAAATACGGCCGGAGTTATGGCTGGTGTTCTTGGAACAGCCGCAACTGGCTACATTTTGCAGCATGGTACAAATCATACCATCTCCCTTTGTAATTCTAATCAACTCATGAGCCATATATCACATAGATGACAGCAGTCTAGGTCAATTGTGTTAATGGTACCTGCCCAATTGCCCAATGAGTGTGTGTGTGTGTGTGTGTATTTAGCTGCAACTTTCAATTTAAAGTAAAATTGAATGGTATCATTAATAATTAATTTTTGTAAATTATTTTTTTCACAAGTTGTTTCGAGTGATTTTTGAATGGCTAATATATCAACTGCAGGCTCATGGGATGACGTATTCAAAGTGTCGGTGGTACTTTATCTTGTGGGGACAGTGGTATGGAACCTCTTCTCCACCGGCGAGAAAATCATCGACTGACTGATCAATTCTCTTTAGTTTGGACTGCATCTTGATTATCCACCTAAAGCGAGTAGCTGCCTTTGTAGAAGATATATATCAAGGTGGTAATTAATATGATCAAACATGCACATAAATTGAAGAGTAAAGAGTTGTTCATCTTGCATCCCTTCAGCACCTGGGTCGATCGAACATGCTGTAGGCTTATTTGATTCAGCTTTATTTTCTTCTTATACGAAAAAAAATACAAGGATGCAGAGGTATTCCTCGCTTTTTTCGTGTTGTAAAGGAGCTTGTATATGTTTCACAGTAGAGGACGCTTGTATATAGGAGCTTTTAATTACAATTTTACTGTGTAATTAGACATTGATTGAAATAAGCAGCAACAGTACCGGCTGCCTTGTATGTACGTAGGTATATATGTTCATATTCATTGGCCCAGTTTTGAGTCCTCTATTGATTGTTCAAGAAGCTAATTAATTAATTAATTGCACTAAAAAATTTAATTATATTGGTTGGTTACACCAGTGACTGACTCATGACTCTGACTGAATGAATATTTTTTGGAACATCAGAAATCATAATAATTTCGTCTGACTATCAATTAAAACAAGGCTTTTAACTCTGCCCATAGTTATACATGTTGAAACTAAGATCAAACTAATTAATTAACATACAGAAATATCAATGCATGCATGCATGTATCTATATAAAACGTATTAAATGGACAAGAAAAACAGAAACAAATAAAGCAAACGTATGATGATGAGCAGAGGAGCTAGCGACTAGTGGTCACGGAGTGCACTCACAGCAGATCCTGACGGAGTGGGGGCATCGGTGGTGCCGGCATGGCGTGGGTGGTCGACGGTGGGGAGGTGGCCATGGGCGCCGTAGCCCTTCATCTTGTAGTCCTCGAGACCGTCGTACTGCACGTACGGGCTGCTTTTGCTTGCTTCTTTTATGATTTGTTCATCTGTTTCTGTCTTGGTCGCCTGGGACTGGCATTGAGCCTGTGCCGGTGCGGGAATGCTGCTCTCTTTCTGTGCTTCCATGTTAATTGATCGCTGAGGTTGGATTTGGATTTGGATTTGGAGTAGGTGGTATATATATAAGAGATGAGATGAGATGATCCCTAATTAATTAGATGGAGAGAATTAAGGAGCCTCAGAATTAATTTAAACAGGGAGTACTCAAATCTATTTTTGAATTGACAGATCACACTTTGCTGCAAGTTCAATCTGGTCCATTCCATGTTATAACCTCTGACGCTCTCACGCTTAAGGTATTAATTGATTAATTAATTAATTAATTAATATATGTGATCTACACCAAACTCAAACTCAATTCTGACCGTTGATTTCATTTCACCGGTCGAAATTAAATCAGCGGCTGGAAATTCTTTACGAACAAACGGTTTTTCTTGGTTTTTTTTTTGGGTAGGATAGAAACATATATATATATAGAGAGAGAGAGAGAGTGACTAATATGATTTCAGTAGCATATGGGTCGAAGTGCTTACGGTCTAAATTTGAAATTTCAAAATTCAAAAAGTCGATCTGAACCGTTAGATGTGTTCTCCATATTGAAAAGTGCTTGGAGACCAAATTTTATATTTTTTGGAATTTTTTTGCTATTTATTAAGCCACTTTGAAAATCGCTGATCCAACGATGGCACTGTTGGGTTAAGCCACCGTTGGATCAGCAATTTTCAAAATGGCTTAATAAATAGCAAAAAATTTCCAAAAAATGTAAAATTTGGTCTCCAAGCACATTTCAATATGGAGAACACATCTAACGGTTCAGATCGACTTTTTGGATTTTGAAATTTTAAATTTGGACCGTAAGCACTTCGGCCCATATGCTACTGAAATCATATTAGTCAATCTCTCTCTCTCTCTATATATATAGGAGGGATCAAGTTACAACAATTTTGACTTACAACAATGATTTTTTTTTATTTTCAAAGTCCAAATCGTCGATCCAGACCGTTCAACATGATTATCTAAATAAAATGTGCTTCCAGATCAAATTTTACATTTTTTTTGAATTTTTTTACTATTTATTAAGTATTTTACAAAAACTAGTCAAATTCAGACCATTGAATTTTGTACCATCTTAATAAATAGTAAAAAAATTCACAAAAATGTAAAATTTAATCTGAAAACATATTTTATTTAGATAATCATGTTGAACAGTTTGGATCGACGATTTGAACTTTGAAAATAAAAAAAAAAACTGTTGTTGTAACTCAAAATTGTTATAACTTGATCTATCCTCATCCTCATGTATATAAAAATAATTATAATTGCCTTTCCGTTACCTCGAGTGTAGAGGAATGAGGATGGGTAGCATATAAAACTTTTATTGGGTTGTTAGTTTCTTGTACAACATTACATTACATGAAAAATAATAAATGAGAATTGAGGATTAAGGAGCCACACAAACCAATGGATACCAATGAATACAAATGGATCATGGGCACTGCCTCACCCTCTCACTCCTCCCATATCTCCTTTCTCTTTGCCACGTGGCCACACCAAGTCATTTATTTTCTTGCTTATCTCCTTGGCCTCTCTCTCTCTCTCTCTCTGCCTCTCACCCAAAATTATTTTTTCCTAAGCTCCAAAAAACCCAAACTGCATGCTACTGCTGCTTGAGCAAACCCAAGCAGCTAGCTCTAGTTAGCATAATATATTTTGTTACGTCTCAATTTATATATACATCTCATATTTTCAATACTCATAATTACTGTTCAAAATTTTAAAAAATGGAGACAAGTATGGCAAGTTATGCTCGGAGTGCCGTTCCAAAAAATGTATTTGCTCGGCCGCGAATGGTGACTCAATGCTCAGCTGTACAACCCCACATAAACCAGGTACCAAATTCATTCACTTAATTATATATATATGCATTAGATATATATGCATATGATACCATACCAGTTGTAATTAATTAATGTAAACTCTATACTACTAATTAATTAGGGGATTAACGTGAGTTCATTTGGCGGAGATCAATTGCGTGTGAAATCAATTAGATCATCCTCCACAAGATTTTCTAAGGCTATTCGCCGTTCTGCTGTTGCCACCAAGTGCGAGATCGGGGACAGTCTGGAGGAGTTCCTGGCGAAAGCAACGCCAGACAAGAACCTCATCCGGCTGATGATGTGCATGGGGGAGGCAATTCGGACCATCTCTTTCAAAGTGCGTACCGCTTCCTGCAGTGGCACCGCTTGCGTAAACTCCTTCGGAGATGAGCAGCTGGCTGTCGACATGCTCGCCGACAAGCTTCTCTTTGAGGCTCTGCAGTATTCTCATGTCTGTAAGTATGCCTGCTCGGAAGAGGTGCCCGAGTTACAGGACATGGGCGGCCCCGTCGAAGGTAATTAATTAAGTACATCAATCAACATGCATGCGGATCGATGCGGTTAAGTGGTTAACTTAATTATCACTAACATATTTATTTCATTGATTGATTGATTGAATGCACTATGTACATGCACTACAGGTGGATTCAGCGTGGCGTTTGACCCGCTAGACGGGTCAAGCATTGTGGACACTAACTTCACCGTGGGAACCATATTCGGAGTCTGGCCCGGCGACAAGCTCACTGGCATCACTGGTGCAGATCAGGCTGCTGCTGCCATGGGCATTTACGGGCCCCGCACCACCTACGTTATCGCTCTAAAGGATTGCCCCGGGACTCACGAGTTCCTTCTTCTGGACGATGGCAAGTGGCAACATGTGAAAGACACGACGTCCATCAGCGAAGGGAAGATGTTCTCTCCTGGTAACCTCCGAGCTACTTTCGACAATCCTGATTACAGCAAGGTACCAGTATATATACATTTACTGATCATTTACCTGTTATCTTCTTTCCCATACAGTTGATCCAACCTTTTTGGTTAACTATTTATGCTTCTACAACAACAATAATATATACCGACCAAGATCAAAATATATAGCTCAAATCAAATGCAATTTGTTATATATATATATAGTTGTCCATATATATGTAAATGTGTGTCAGTGTGTGTGTGTTTAATTTATTTCCTGCCTGTGATGCAGTTGATCGACTATTATGTAAAACAGAAGTACACACTGCGCTACACTGGAGGAATGGTTCCTGATGTCAACCAGGTAACTAACTAATTAATTAATTACTAAGTTTGTACAAACAAAAAAAGAAAGACCAATTATTAATATAATTGTGATTGTACAGATCATAGTGAAGGAGAAGGGAATATTCACCAATGTGATATCTCCGACCACCAAGGCAAAGTTGAGACTCCTATTTGAAGTGGCACCGCTCGGTTTGTTGATTGAGAAGGCCGGGGGTTACAGCAGCGACGGCACAAAATCGGTGCTCGACAAAGTCATCACCAACCTTGACGAGCGCACTCAGGTCGCATACGGATCCAAGAATGAGATCATACGCTTTGAAGAAACCCTTTACGGCTCATCCCGGCTCAAGGCCGAGACCCCAGTCGGCGCTGCTGCTTAGACTTTGAATTTAGTTATCGATCATACTTGATTTCTCATCGTGTATTTATTTTCATATGTCCCAAACCATTTTTAAGGCTCGTGATATATGCCCTCAATTTTCAGTATAAAAAGGAAAATGGAAGGCACAGCTATTTTCAGAGTTCTTCCCCCTTTTTATTATCTTCTCTCTCTCTCTCTCTCTCTGTTTTATTTAGTTTATGTCGGAGCTAATTAAAAAAAGGCAACAGAGTTCTTCATGCATGTTTTGTTTTCATATTTTCAGAAAAGTGGAATCAACAATAAATTACGTGGGAAAGGAGAAAATAATAAAGAATTGAATATTGAACATGTACAATAACTAATTGAATATTCTAAGCAATTTTCATTTCCCTCTCATCTGACTAATTAACTAAATTAAATCTACACTATTCTCTTTTTAGGCCTTATTATTGTGACTTTTGACAGTCAAATCAGCACATTATTTTGTTAATAATAATTAAACATCTACCTCACACTCGAATTAAAAAAAGGGTAATTTCATATATATTTTTTTGCTCATAATGAAACTACGTATTGCAAGCATATATGCATACATAACTATGAATCCGAACACGCAACTTATAATATTAGAGCATATGCTTATAAGTCATAATTCGTTTTTATAATTCAAACTGATCAAACCGATCTCCTTCTTAAGAACTTCGTTTACATATAAATATTTTAAACTTTTGAATTTATTTAGTATAAGTCAAACGGTCAAAAAATAAAGATGTTGCACATATATTTATGCATTGTTGGCATGCCAAAAAAGAGAATCTTTCAAAAATCATAAAAAATAGTAAAATAATTTTAAAAATAGTACAAAATAATATTCTAAAAATTTAATATATAACCAATTTAATGAGTTGCTTAACTCCACGTTTCGAATATATTTTTTTTAAATTTAATCCGTAAGCATATGTTCTAATATACTTGTATAAGTAGCGGACTCATATGTTTATATTAATTATCTCTTTCTCTCTCTAGACACGCACGCACTCCCACACACATACTATAATATGTAGAAGCAAACAAATTCATCTGCTCTACAACCCTTTAGTACAGAAACAGAAACATCAGTAGTTACGTAATAATATAATATATATCTCCGTGTTTTGATAATATAATATATATCTCCGTGTTTGGTTGTAGCCTATATGGGTATATTTGGATGAATCAAGAATAGTATAAAGATAGTAGCTATTTTAATATTTTGTAAAATTAGTAGAATAGTGAATAATTCACAAAAGACAAATAAATAATAGTGGCTATTCGCTAATCTAAACACACCCAAACGTAGATTAGTAGTTCAGAATAGTGCTAATCCGGAATAATAGCTATTTTTCACCCACCCAAACGCACTCTATATGTATCTTGCAAGGCAGCATCATATAAATGGAGGTCAATTTACATGGTACATGTTATTTTACTATAAATTACATAAAAAATTATACATAATACAAAAAAATTCAAAAATAAATGGAGGTCAATATGTAAACTAAATCCGCCTACTGCAATACAGTTTAAAAATTAGTAACTCAAGTTTGAATATAATTAGCTGATGTCTTCTTCATGTAGATCCAAATAAATAAAATTTCATGTCGTGTAAAAGTGTTTTTAGTTTTAGGTGCAACTGCATGCAAACATCCCTATCCTCTATTATAGGAATCAAAAACCAATTGCACCGTAGCAGCTTTTGCTCAGTATTTGTTCGATCGATACAGTATTACTATTGCGTATGGGATGAAGAGAATTTATAATTTATTTTACTTGTGAGTCGTGATCGAATTTTAATTGTTAAGACGTGCTTGCTGATTGAATTATACTAACTAAACCTAGCTAGAACGTAGTTCCCATGGCCATGACAAGGATTTATTACCTACTTGAGGTCCTGCTGAAACATAGATTAGACCAAATTAGAGATTATTTTGTAGCTCTGCTTATTTCTCCTCCCAATGGCCATGTTTAGTTGTAGAGTAAAATTAATAAGGATTACATTGCTTATTCTATGTTACTCTTTATATTTTACACTTTATTTGGTAATTGGAGGTATGACTTAAATTAATTCACTTGATGGAGTAATGAGATTGAGATGTTGAAAAATGTATTTCTTATTATGACAGTAAGCTATACAAATGGAGTAAATGTGGAGTAAATGTGGAATAAGTTAATCTCTTTAAATAAGTAGAATAAGTTACTATGAATTAAGTCACTTCTTACCTCTATTTTACTCCGACTACTTAAGTATGAAGCAAGGAACTTACTCAACCTCTTACTCCATAACCAAACATGACGCGCAAGATCATTTACATGTCAGATCTCTAAACTTTAGCAGCTACACAATATAAACGTGGAATGATGAATATTAGTTAGTTAGTTAAAACGCATTAATTAATTCTTCCTGGCGTGAAAGTGAAAGATCAAGCAAAGGTCTGAAATGATATTTTATACAATTAATTAATATGCTATGCTATGTTTACGTGTGGGTGTTGGATTGAATTAAAGGCTCCAAGCAGGAAGAATCATTGTTAGCTAATAATTAGTGCTTCCTATGCACCTCATTTCCGTCCTTGCTGGCTGACACAGTTGATGGACCCCAACCCCAACTCAAATCCCCATGGCTGTCTCTACTCTGTTTTACTCTGTGTGTGTGTGTGTGTGTGTGTGTGTGTCTCAGTGTCTGTATTTGTGTGTGTGGAGAGTGAGACATGACATCATTGACATGATAAGAAATAAAATTGACATTTGACTTGACATCCCTTGAAAGAGAAGAAGAGAAGATGAGGAGAAAAAGAATGAGCAATTTTGCAAAGGTTGACCTTTACCCATGCATCACATTTATGATTCATCCCCCTTCATTTCCATTTGTAGAAAATAAAAAATGTATCTGGTCAATTGCTCTTCCTGCTCCTAATTATCTATAATAATTATTTTGTGCAATTCATACTATATATTATCAAGCCCTTTTAGACCATCCACCCCTCTCATTTGTCTCTCTTACCAGCAAAGATTAATTATGGAAGTTCACACTCAAGGTTACTACCAACTAAAAGTAATTAATTATAATTAAACAATCAGGAGGTGGTATAGGGAGTTGTAATCAGAAATGAGGACATTCGGTTTAATTTCATTTCATTTAATTATATATATATCTGACCAATTAATTGACCTATTCTCCTCAATGCAACAACATACAAGAAGACTAAAGGCAAAAAGCTACAACTTACATATAACATGTTGCATTTTAACTGACTGACTAGTTGTACATCAATGAATGAAGGAGCTGTGTCCTTCCTTTTTCAGTACAATCGGTGAACGGGTCTCGCAGACAGTGATTGCGAACCTGTACTGACTGGTCTGACCCCACTGCTACTCCTCCTTCCGCTCTGGTTTCCCATCATTGGAGTCAAATAGAACCTCAACATGCTGTTATCCACTCGACCTGGAGAGAAGCGTGCGCTCCGATTTCTTTCCAAAACAAATTCATCCCTTCTCTTCTTGCTGTACCCGTTGTTGGTGTTAGTGTGAGTGTTGTTAATGTTAACCATGTCAACACTGTTTCTTCTCATGCTTCCACCAGTAGCATTGTAACTGCTGAATGAACTCCTTGCACTAACGCTGCTATTACATCTCATAAAATGCTCAGGATGGTTGCTCGAAACATGATTTGTATTTGCAGATTGGTCCTTGCTGTTTCCCTTTTTTTGTATCAGACCCCACAGGTTCCATCCTTTGCTCCATTTTTTGGGCTTTTTCTCAGAAATAGGGTCCTGGAAAACAGAACTGAAGCTCCCTGACATGCCATCCCCATCCCTAGTTGCAATTGTATGGTGGTAGTGGTAAAATTCGGCACCGCCTGCCGGCGAAACCTTAGAATTGAAAGCTGGTATGGACCTATGCTCGGCTTCAATTTCAAGTTGGGGTTGGGGCCCTTTTCGCATGGAAGCTGACCTCTCGAAGCTCCTTCTGCGGCGACTGGAACTGGACGAGTCAAGGTAATAATCCCTGGTCTGAGCCTGAGAGCCCGGGATTGCGCTCTCATCTTCTACAGGAATCTGATCATCGTACCGGCGAATTGCGGCGGGGTCCGGTGCACAGTCTGCTGCAGAAAGCACAGGATGGAACCGGGAATAATTGATGGGTCGAGCCGAGGCTGAGTACCCATCCCAAGAAGCTCGGGGTTCATCGAAAGAAAAGCGGGGCGGACAATCAAAGGAGACACGACCCGCATCAACGGAGAAGCGAGGTTCAGTATCGCAGGATCGGCGGGACCCCGTGATTGTAGGGCCATGGGCGCCGAGATGAGGCAAGGGCATGGGAGGAGCGACAGCCAAGTTACTCATGCAATGCTGCTGCTGCTGCTTCCTGTGGGTGTGCTTGCCGCGCCACTGGTGCCACTTTCTGATCAAGAAATTGGAATTGGAATTGGTATTGGAATTAGAAGGTATAGAAGTGGAATGTCTGGGCCTGGAGTGAGAATGTGACTCCAGATCTAAGTGGATCTTCATGGGCTTGAGGTCTTCTTCTTCTTCGTGGATTGTGGAGCCTCTGCCTCTGGCATTGCCCGGCGGGTGTGAGAGGGAGAAGGACTTGCAGCGGCGGAGGTGAGAAGAAGAGGCGGAGGCGGAGGAGGAGGGGATGGAAGGGCGTTGGGAGAAGAGGGATCTGACACGGAGAGAGGAGGTGGAGCGGCGGCCGGGTTCTGGAACGGAGGAAGGGGAAGCGGAGGCGTCGAGTCCAGCTAGGCGGTCGCGGAGGCAGGAGGGACAGAAGCTGCCGGAGAATGCCTCGTCGTGTGGGTGGAGATCGCAGCTGGTGGCGCCAGAGCGCCGCGGGGGATCCATCTGTCTATTTGTGCTGTCTCCACTCTCCACTGGTGCCACCACCTACAAGCTCCCTTCTAGCAGAGCAATTTGGAGAAATCTATCTATCTGATGACCTCCTTCCTCTCTTCTCTTCTCTTCTCCTGAGGCTACTAATCCCTCTAATAAATAAGTGTTAAATGGAATTGGAATTGAATGGGGTCAAAGGGAGTTACCAAATGCAATCAATTACTACTACTAACTATCAATTCCCTTAATTAATTAGCACTAACTATTCCAGTAGACTGAGAGTGAGTGTGGGAGTTACTGTGTGTGAATACTGAGAGGAGGAGAAGAACAAGAGAAGACTGATGAGTCATGAATGAAAATGAAAAAGCCTTCGCCACACGGATTCCTTATTTCCTTTCCCTTTCTATTTCTATTTCTATTTCTCTCCCTCTCCATCTCCCTGCCCTGTGGGCCCTCTCCATTAAATATTCTAATCATTCAATTCAACTCTAACGCAGTAACGCTTCAGTTTTTTTTTTTTTCCTTTTTTTTCAAATAAAAGCAAAAGCTACAAAGCTACTACTATTACTTACAAAGAAAAAAAAAAAAGGAAAAATAGAGAAAGAGACAAAAGTGAAAGGAAACTGAGATGGTTGTGGCACTTACCCTGTGAGCTCTCTGTGGCTTTCTTCTGCGGGGCTCACTGTCAGTAATTTAAGACTTGTTGATATGGCCAAGTCGTTCTTTATCTAATGAGGTGCTTCAGAGACATTGATTCGTGCAAAATTAATATATAAATTAATTAGAGTTTCATTAAAAAAAATAGATCAAATATCTTGATTTAGATTATATTAGCAATAAGGTTGGATTACTATCATATTTTTAAATTTTGTGCGGATATGAAAAAAAATTAAGTATTTTAGAGCACAAATTAATGAGAAAGTGAAGAACAGGACGTGAAAACTTGGCCAAGTCTTGATGGTGCATTTGGATGAGTGAAGAATAGCTACTATTTCGGATTAGCACTATTCCGAGCTACTAATTTACGTTTGGGTGTGTTTGGATTAGCAAATAGTCACTATTCTTTGTTTGTCTTTTGTGAAATTACTCACTATTCTACTAATTCTACAAAATGTTAGAATAGCTACTATTATCAAAATTAGAATAGCTACTGTCCTTGCATTATTCTTGATTCATCCAAACGCAGAGAACTGAAGCACTCATTTCGGACAACTTTATGAGCATCCTACATAATTAGGGACTGTTTGGCCGTTTACTCTGTGTGTGGAAAAAAAAAAACTCACTCATACTTCGCAAAAATCAGCCGACGTGCACAGTATTTCGGCCATTTAAAAATTTACGTTCCCTTTAGATGGCCAAACAAGTCCTTAGAGTTACTTGGGCAGGAAAAAAAAGGAAAATAGACACTCCTATAATTAGTATAAAGGAGTAAAAAAATAGAAAAATTAGATCTTACTTAGTCAGGAACTTTGAAAGAAATAGACACTTCTAGAATTTGTTCTTTCATCTTGCTCTCTTTATTTATTATGGTTTATTATGTCCTAGTTACTTTTTAGCAGTGTTTCTTACAATTTAGGCATCTAACTCCATACTTTGTTGTCGTTTAATTGATTTACTTGGATTAAATTTTCTGTTGTGTAGTTAATTTACTTTTTGCATGCTTATTTTGTAAATTTGTTTTATTTTGAAATATATTTAATTGGTTTAGACAAAGTATATTTTTGAATAGCTTGACACAAGAATTGAAATTATAGTGTATGGATGAAATGTTAGGTAGTCAATGCAAAATCAGACCCATTGATTACTTGACCAACTGTTTTTGAGTAATCAAGTTATCTAACTATTTAATATTCATAAAAAATTTATTTTTCAGATTTCAAATCTGCAACCTTCTATACAGAGAGCATTGTCTTTGTCACTAGACCAAAGCCGATTCTTTATTACTTGACCAACTTAATTTAAGGAGGCATTTGGATGGAGCAATAATAGAGCTAATCTTGGATTAGCTCCACTATTCTCAAAATAGGGTGATTCAAATACAAATTAGAAATTTGAGTTAGCTCAAGAATAGTTATATTCTGCTAACCCACATAAATAGTGGGTTTGCAAGAATAGAACTAGTGGGGTTAGTGATATTAATTAAAAAATAGTTTTTACATTTTTTTATTTCTCTTAATTAGAGTTAGTTTAAATATTAAATTAGTATTAATTAAATAAATATAATATTAGTTAAATTAATATTAAATAAAATATTAGTTTAAATATTAAATGTAATATAATATTAATTTAAATATTATATTACTATTAAAAAAACATAATAACAAATTAGATTAAAATCCCTCAAATCAATCAACAAAACTTTAGTTTAAGTAAATTGATTAGGTAATAATTAGGTATTATAATGAAGCCGAAAACTCTTAAGAATTTATAAGACTGAAGAACTTTCTTAAGATTTGTGCTAATTTATGAATCCTTCTTGATTTAAGAATTTAATTTTCAAAATTCTAAAATTCTGAATTTAATCTAGCTTGTTGAAAATATTGTGAACTTACTACTCAAATCTAGTCTCCATGGATCAACACTCCTAGTCTAATACTAATAAACGGTAAGCTAATACGATTGTAAACTGTTCAATTAGGATAAAATTATAATTTATTTTATTAGTACTTGACCACGCATGAGTCATCCCCCTATCATGTTTATAACTAAAAAAAAAGATTTAGTATATGTTCACCGGACATCAATTGACATAAAATTTGAAGAATTAAATTAGTAATTTATCATACGAGATATAGAGCGGATGGTGGTAAAATCATATTTGTATCTTTTTTTTATTTTTGGGAATACAATTACAGATTAGATCAGATATTAGACGGATACGTATCAGATCAAATATTTATTAAAAAATATATAAAAATTATAAAAATACTAAAGTTCATATAATTTATCTAATTGTAATGGTGAATAAAATATTTTTTTCATAATATATGTTAAACTATATGATTTATATCTACTATTCAAATATAAATAATTAAAACTTAAAATCATATCCGTATTCATATCTGCAGATATTCAAATACATATATCCGTATCTAATTCTTTAAATAGAGATCAAATATTATCCGCTCTGTTTTCACCAATAATTATCAATGCTTAAATTGCATCATGCTAAATTGTTAGATTATCTATAATGTCCAATAACAAATTTATAAAATTTACATTTCAAATTTAGTTGAATCTTTATGAAAAGTCTACTTCATCAAAATTGTCAAAATAAGTGTTGTTAAAATTTGTCTTTTCTCATTATAAAAAAAAATACAAAAGATTATGGCCAAAAAACATTTTCCCTGGGAATAATCAATTGCATTATTATTTGTATTTGGAATACAGTAAATTATATGAAATCGTGCGGTTTTAAGAAATGTGTGATCGAAGATTCGAAATGCACAACAAGAAGAGAAGAGAGAGAAAAAAAAAATGGTGCCTCGGGGGGAGAAATGGGGTTGTCACAGCAGCCTTTATTTTATTAGTTTTTAAAAAGAACCTCGGGATTCGCCGCATTTGCTAAATGGGGCCCGAGTCCCAAGCGTTTTTGCGAGTCTTTCTGTAGATCAATCAGCGTTTTGTTTTGTTTTGTTTCTAAGCAAGGCGCGCAAACAAAATGAAAATAGATAAATAGATAGTATGACAGTTAGATAAATAGATAGTATGACAGTTGAGCGGTAAAAACGTGCCGTGTTGTGATTGACACGTTGTGACTTTGATCTTGTATCATGCAGTGATGTGATTTAGTAAACAGTCACACATGCTGTGTTGTGCTGTGATTAAAATATTAAAGATGGCTACAGTACGTGAGTCACTTCATGTTGTGCCATGTCCAAACGTGATTGGTCACGTCTATCATGTTTGGTTACATTTTTTTTATATATAATTTAAGTTAGTTTATTCAAGATTCACCATTTGATCAAAATATAACAGTCCTAATTACACGTGATCACGTGCTATGTCTTGGTCAAATCTTTCGCATAACGTGTCGAACCATGCTAAATTTTCAAACAATAGCCATAGCACACGAGTGATTAAGGCACATGTGTTGTACTGTTTTGTGACACTATTTATTTTCTGTTTCTAAGAAAGGAGCGCAAACAAAATAAAAATAGATAAATAGAATAAGATAGAATAGATAGTATGATAGTATTATAGATGAATGAATTATGAAGAGGGTGCACGCAAGGGAATAAAGCAATTCAATTCCTTATTCCTCCTCATGATTGCCTCACCATGTGACCTCACTCAATTCTATCTACAATCAGATTTGGTTTCCGTGTGCTCTCTTCTCTCTCTTTCTTTCTCTTCTCTCCTCTTTTTAACCGACTTAGTTTTCTTCAATCTTTTGCTTTAAATTAATGCCATGCTTATTGCTACTCTCTCTGCCGAGATACGTGATGCGTATAATTGTATAAATTATAATTACATCCGAATCCCAAGGTGTGCATGTAAACTTTTGCATAAATCTTGGCGAGCGAGCGCAATTTATTATTTGATTTTTGCGGATCCCAATTAAGGGGAAATGCTTTATTTTTCTCCTTTTTCATTTTTTGTTCTTTTCCTTTTCTTTTTTTTTTTTCTAGCCAGTTCAAACAGGGGTGAGAACGATTCATATTTGAAAATTTAAATATGAATATCTGATATTTGAATATTCGTGTGATTAGAATACTTATATGGTTTTACGTTTCAATTATCCGTATCTGAATAGTAGATATATACCATATATTTTAATATATATTATAAAAATTTTATGTTATCCACCGTTATAATTAGATAAATATTATTAACTTTAATATTTTTATATTATTTTAATAAATATCCAATTTAATTCGGATCCGTATCCATATCCATTTGATATGTCTGATATTCGCTCCATATCCGTATCCGAAAAATGAAAAAAGAGATATGGATATGGTTTTATCACTATTTGTTCTATTTTCCCCCCTAGTGTTATAGCGTCAGTCCTTGAGTAAACAAAAAAAAATTACATAAAATTGAGTGTTATTTATCAAAACTTTTGCCATTGAAGATTTTCTTTCCATGAAAATTTTAGAAGAAGGCTTCAATATCACAAGTTCTTGGGATCATTAATTTGAGAAACTGATCTTAAATCTTTTCATCACAACAAAATTTTAAAAAAAAAATAGTGTCATTAACTGCCACAAATTCACTTTTTTTATATATTTCAAAATTTAAAATCCAAATTGTTTTATCTTATTCATTTAAATTTAAATGGGAGATGCATTCAAATGTATTTTTTTTTTATTTGTAATGCTTATGTGGGATTATTAATTCAACATTTAACTAATGAGTTTAACTAGTGTGTTATTGATAATATAAGACGTCACGTGCTATCGTATAGAAAATATTTAACCCATTCGAATTCAAATGACGAATTCAAACATTGAAACCAATATATTTCACTAGGAATGCTTTACATGTACAATTTATAGATTTTCAACTTCATTTATCAAAAATTTAAGTGTTAAAAAAATAAAGATTTATAAGTTAATTTCAATACATTCATTTTTCTTGCACTATTTAATATTTTTTTACTAAATGAATTTTGTTATATTTTGACTAAAATTGCTATTCAGGACCTATTTGAACTATGTATATTTAATTGTTGCTTATGTTAAGACTTTTGTAAGAGAGAAATTAGTCTAAGAAAATCAATTTTAGTTGTCTCTATTGTGTTTTGCTATCTTTTATTTTCTCAATCTTAGAAATCCTAACAAATTTGAAAATGTATAAATTTTATATGCGTATTACTTGTGAAGTTGATCGTTTTAAGCCTATCCGATCGATTTTCAAAATAATAGCATGACATGACGCTTCACTACCGGTAGCATGCCAACCAAACTCATAATTATGTATATATACTGTAAATTTTAAACTCAATCACATTGATCACTATGATTTATATTATATATAAGCATTAATATGTCATATAAAATATTAAAAAAATATGGACTTTTAATGTGTACAACTGAAGATGTAATTTTTATATTAATGATGAGTTAAAATGAAAATTACTAATGATAGACAACCTAATAGATGGCTTATAATATATGAGATCAAGTTATCAAAAAGTAAACAAACCTAATTAACTACGCTAAATTCATTCTTTTAACATCTACACTCTTAGTACTCTATTAAACAGGGAAGGGAGGGGTCTACTCATCTTTAAAACTATTAGAGCTTTTAATTTGAGGTAGCAGTTTTTAATTCAGTTTATAAACTCCATATTTAGCAACTATGTAAGAAAGTTTTTTTTTTATTAAGAAACTGTTTATAAACTCCATATTGATTAAATAATTTGTTCAAATTTTATCTTCTTTTTAATTTATTACTGACATGGCTTAATGGAAACTCTAAAATTAATTTCAAAAATTTGAGAATTTAGAAACTTATTTGAGTTACTGGAATGTAGATGCTATGGAATGTAGATGCTATGAGAAAGTTTCAAAGGGAAAAGAGAAAATTCACTACTAAACCCCCACATGAATGACCTTTGATTATAAATAAAAATAAATTTTAAAAATTGTGAATTTTTATACGTATGTATAGCGACATCAAGATGGACAGATGGGTAACACTGACGATCCTTCTTTATCCCCTCCTCATGTCAGCCTTTGAAATACCTAAAAGAAAGAGAAACTGAGAACTAGGTCTAGGTGAGATTATATATGTCTTTCTTTGACAAGGCTAGCTAGCGATGTAATCAATTAATTATAATTAAAATAACATAAACCAATTATTAATGGTGCATTGAAATTTATACCTTACGTTTCCTTTCTCAAAATTTAATTAAAATGTTAGCATGAACGCATATTTTCGAAATATTGAGGTAATAACTATATCATTAAATCACTAAGCGCGGCTGCGCGGAGAGGGGAAAGATAAAATAAGTTTTGGGCCTAACTAACAGAAATTAATATCGTCGGCCCGGCCTTTTAGGGCCTTAATCAGTCCACGACTCTACTTACCACGTATTCATGTATGCACTTAATTAATTACACCATCCCCTGAAATAGCAACCCATAACTCCAAAATACTATGGATCTCTCTCTACTTCTCTTATATAAATTTTCATTATTAGTTGGTGATGATCTGATGGATGTAAGTAACGACAAAACTTTTTTGCTTGTATCGTACTTGACAAGACGAATATGAATAAAAATATTTTGTTAGTTTATCAAATAAGAATACGTGTAAAAGTTATTTCATATCCCTTACTGTATAGGGACGTAAGAGAGAATATAAGCTTTCAATTTCTATTTATGCATGTAATTATATAATTTGAGCGATGATATATATATGGTGATATGCATATTAGAGGTGTCCTGTATTATGGATCTTCAAAGTACAAACAATTGAGCTGAATTGTCAAACATGATATTTTTACCTTTTTTTTAATTATTTTACAATTTTTCAGGTAGATAGAAAATAACTTCTTTTTTTAAAAGCTTTGCAGAGGCAGATAGAAAATAACTTGATCTAAAGATTCTGGACCATCACAATGTAGTGATCGACTGTTTGAACTTCAAATACACTTTCATATAGAGATTATGTCAAGCGATTCATATTGACTGATGGTGCTTTGAAAACAGATATATATATATGTAGATATATAATGTGGGCTGATTTGTAGTTATATTCATCATCAAAGCCTCACTCGTATAATTCTTAAGATTATGATGAGGTTGATTTATACAACATTTTATTTTTTTACTTCATAATTCATGACAAAATTAATTTACACAATATTTTATAGTATTTAATTTAATTTATAATTTATTCTTAAATAAATGGATTAATAATTAATTATAATTTTATAATTTATGATATTATTACATAATACATTACATTTATTTATTTGGATGTTACATTTGGGTTAGGTTATATACACTATCAATTTGTTAGATAATTATATATTATTTATTCATTATTAATTATTAATTAATCTTAATGGATAAGAGTATACTGATATAAATAAGACTAATTTTATACTAATAAAATTACAAAAATTAATGTTTCGACCAGATCCGTATCGTATTGACACTCCTATTTGGTTATGTATTAAGAATTATTAATTTTAACTAGTTGATCGTTGAATGATATATATATATATATAAAATAGAAAAACAAAATTATTATCATCCTTTATAGATATGATACATAACTTGCATAATTAATGAGGAAACAAAGAAGAAAATCCATAAAGCAAAATTTTATCAACTTTTCTTAGGAACGAATGCGATGCTTAATTAATGATCACGAGGCCCCAAATTAAGTTAGTCCTAAATTTTCCTGTGGAATATAAAAGTAGCTAGCTAGGCCACTCATTAATTGCTTAATTATATACATCAATTCCTTTTCTTTCATTATATGAGATTAATTAATTGCTTAATTTTCTTTCCTTTTCTTTCATTATATCAATTCCTTTTTCTTTCATTATATCAATTCCTTTTCTTTCATTAATTGCTTAATTTTCAGATTAAATTCCTTTTCTTTCATTATATGAGATTAATTAATTAATGCAACTATATACATATTTATATGGTTATTGACTTTCTATCTGAAGGTACTTTAATTTGCCTTTATTAAGAGAAATATATACAAGTAGCTAGCTAGGCCACTCATTAATTGCTTAATTATATATATCAATTCCTTTTCTTTCATTATATGAGATTAATTAATTGCTTAATTTTCTTTCCTTTTCTTTCATTATATCAATTCCTTTTCTTTCATTAATTGCTTAATTTTCAGATTAAATTCCTTTTCTTTCATTATATGAGATTAATTAATTAATGCAACTATATACATATTTATATGGTTATTGACTTTCTATCTGAAGGTACTTTAATTTGCCTTTATTAAGAGAAATATATACAAGTAGCTAGCTAGGCCACTCATTAATTGCTTAATTATATATATCAATTCCTTTTCTTTCATTATATGAGATTAATTCATTGCTTAATTTTCTTTCCTTTTCTTTCATTATATCAATTCCTTTTCTTTCATTAATTGCTTAATTTTCAGATTAAATTCCTTTTCTTTCATTATATGAGATTAATTAATTAATGCAACTATATATTTATTTATATGGTTATTGACTTTCTATCTGAAGAAACTTTAATTTGCCTTTATTAAGAGAAATATATACAAGTGAACTGACAGCAATAGTACTTGCACAACCTCACTTGAAAGCTATGAGATTAACAGAAGACAGTGATGTTATTGGTGTCCATGGCATGATTTAATTGAGGTCTAAAAAGTAATTTAAAGTGACACAAACAAATGAAGTAGTAGTTGGAAGATGCGTCAAGTTATGAACTGCTTGGAAAATCAATTTTTTATTTACTGACTAAATAATACGAACTCGAAATTAATTTTTTTTTTTTATGAATATTTGAAGATACCAATATAAATTGCATATATATATATATATATATATATATATATATAGCTATATATATATATACGCATATATATATATACGCATTTCATTTTATTTTCCCTATGCATATATATATATACGCATGTAGATAGGATGATATTTAGTTGTATACTATATATTATAAAGCAATTAATAAGAAGACATTAATTATGATGATAATTAAGTTTATTTTTTTTCCTGACCAACATGCATTTAATTAACAACTATATAGCTATACATATATATAATGAAGATGCAAGTGCAGTAGCATGAGAATACGAGATACTCCGGTTCTTTAAAGTTATAGAAAATTAAGGAAAAAAGAAAAATAAATTATGGAATAGATAATATATAGAAATAAAATAAAAGAAAGGAAAGAAAGAAGAAAAGCATGTGTAAGATATTCTTGGAAATTTCTTACTCTTTAGTAGGCAAGCAGTTCAAATCCATTTAACAATCAGAAAGTGACAGTACTATATTTTGTTTGTGAGCCGATCGAATTAATCAATCCTGACTGGAAGCTGCTAGCTGGTTGATCGAACAATTAAATTAAATTTGTACGTATTATACTTTATGTGAAATCCAAGTAATAGGGGGGGGGGGTTTGCACTTTGCAATTAAGTAAGAAAGAATTAATAATGTGAGCTAGGATGAGATTATTAATTAAATTAATTGTACCATACCAATGGAAGGAAAACCAAACCGTGAATTTCAAGGCTAAGCCACCTACAACTAAAAACGACGCTGGAGCTAAAACCCCATGGCAGATTGGCAGATGCATGCCACACACACCTCTCTCTTTCTCACACACCACTCACCAACTCACCATATAAGACCTTGCGCTGCCTGGTCATTTTATTCTATGCACTATCACCACCTGCCCTTTCCAGCTATATAGCTACAGTCATCTATCTATCTATCTATCTATCTATCTATCTATCTATATATCAATTATAGCCAAACACATACATTTCATATATTAATTACTTACTTAATTTGATCCATCCATCCATCCCTCCCTCCCTCCTCCATCACTGGTATCTGTATATCTTAGATATACACACACAGACATACACTGATAAAATACTTATATACAGGTCGTGAGAAGATGGTGCAAATTAGTTGGTTACGAGCTGCAGTGTTGGTGCTGTGCATTCTTCCGGTGCTGGTCGATGCAAGAATTCGCCATTACAAGTTCAATGTAAGGAGTCCTTACTTAATCTAGTTTACTTTCCTCTTTATAGCTTAGCTATAACTAGGTCAGCATTATTTAATGTGCACTTCGTGAAATTTTTTTAATTTAACACCGGGCTATAAATTAAATTAAGAAAGAAAAAAGTAAACATGACGTTAACGCATATATATAATTCATGTAATGGAAATATTTAATGATCAAGCGACAAGCTATAGTATTCTTAAACTTTATTTAATTAACTAGTTAACATATATTGACCTTTTCTGGAAATTAAGTCTCACTTAAGATATTATATTATGAATAAATCTGTGTAGACAACATGCTATTCAAGTCGGTACATAAGGCTACACAAAAATAGCAAAAAGGAAGGAACAATTAATAAACTGACATTTTCAATTTCCTTCTTCTTTGTACTTAGCATTTCTTAATTATGAGGTCTAGCTAGTTAATAATTAACTAGGTCACTAATTCAACTTAAAAGGCCATACTTGCATGCATGTTTGGTTTTACATTAGATCAATCTGAAATGCATGCTCATGTATAGGTTATGGAGACAAATATGACTAAACTATGCTCGACAAAGCCGATTGTAACAGTCAACGGGCAGTTCCCCGGTCCTACACTCTATGCAAGAGAAGATGATACAGTTCTGGTCAGGGTAGTTAACCATGTTAAGTACAATGTCACTGTCCACTGGTAAGCTTGAGTTGTCTTGATCATTTTCCCTACATTTAGCATTAAATAAATAAAATAAAAACACTTCTTAGATTTTATATCATGAATTATATATACGAGAAATTATAAATACATAAAAAGTCAGAATTGCATTGATTACTAACTATATCACTATTATAGCATTAACTAAAAGTAATTTAAGTAATTAATGATGTACTTAAGTTGTTCTTCTACAAAAAAAAAATTGTATAGGCACGGGGTTAGACAGCTCAGGACAGGTTGGAACGACGGTCCAGCATACATCACTCAGTGCCCAATTCCACCACGACAGAGTTTTGTGTACAACTTCACGCTAACCGGGCAGCGCGGTACACTCCTCTGGCACGCACACATACTGTGGCTGCGTGCGACTGTGCATGGTGCAATAGTTATTCTGCCCAAGCTCGGCGTTCCCTATCCCTTCCCTAAACCCGACAAGGAAGAGGTTGTGGTCCTAGGTGAGTTCAGTCGGGGTTATGCATGTGCGTACACACACACACAAATCCTCTTAGTTTGCATTTCAATAATTGTTTGTTCTTAATGAAAAAACTCGTAGGAGAGTGGTGGAAATCGGACGTGGAGGCAGTGGTCGACCAGTCAACAAACCTTGGCCTGCCGCCAAATATCTCTGATTCGCACACCATCAATGGCCACACAGGGCCCCTCGCATCCTGTCCTTCCTTACAAGGTTTTATATGATCGATCTAGCTACAGACGATCCATCATCTTTTCTTTTCTTTTGACACCCATCTTTGTTACAGTTAAACTACCAAACTAGCTATGGATTACACCAGAGTTCAGTAAAGTGCACCATCAGTAACTAACATACATAACTAATATCTGTATGTACCAATTATTAGTTAGCTTTCCTGATTTCATTAAGGAAATTGGAATGTGCTTTAATTACTATATACATCTATATCTATATAGGGGGTGCAGACGGGTTCAGGTTACAAGTGGAGAGCGGGAAGACGTACCTGCTGAGGATAATCAACGCTGCGCTCAACGAGGATCTGTTCGTGAAGGTGGCAGGTCACAAGCTGATGATTGTGGAAGTCGATGCCATTTACACCAAGCCCTTCAAAACGGACACAATCATCATTGCCCCTGGACAGACCACGACCGCTCTGCTCACCGCTGACAAGCGTGCTGGCATCTACCTCATCACAGTCTCCCCTTTCATGGACGTCCCCATCCCAGTCGACAACCGGACCACCACCGCCACCGTGCACTACAGCAATTCCTCCCTCACCACCACCACTCTGACCACTACCAAGCCGCCACCGCAAAATGCTACCTCCATCGCCACAACCTATCTCGACTCCATTCGTAGCCTCAACTCCA